>JARJLF010002681.1:0-31595 GCA_029378395.1 Mycena leptocephala | reverse complement strand
TTGCCGTTTAAACATCGACCTCGATACTGAACCCATCCTTGAACCAGCGAGGTAAAGCACTTAATCCACCTCATGTGTGTCTTTTCACATCAAGTTTTGTAGTTGGTGTGATGCAACCTTGCCGTACCTGGAAACCCTCATTATATCCGCCTATCGGTTTATACCGGGAGTCGGAGTCTTTTGGACGCCTTAACTTCCCCAGTTCTGCAACGACTTCAGGTCACAGAGTCCCTCCTCAATTCGGCTGATCCTGTCAATGATCCTATTGGCAGTATTGCTACACTTGTATCACTCGTAGCGAGATCAAAGTGCAGCCACGAGAGCTGCGTGTCCTTGGTCCTTGGCTTTCTCCACTTCTGTACCATGAAGCCTTGCCATCAGTGACGTCGTTTATTTTTGACGGTGTGGTAAACTGGATATCCCGGAACCCTTTTTAGAAGAGGAGAGGACGAGAAGATATTGATGATGATGAATTGAGTCGATTGGTAAGGAACTTAACGTTTCAACCAAATTTTCCTAACGTTCCACAGCCTTCTTTATTGAAGTAGCCCAGCTGTTGATCTATTCCAAATGTCCTTCGAGCGCGGTTGACCCTAGCTTGAAATAATATTCTACCGCCGCTTGCCATCTCTTCGGCATCTCGCTCAGACCCAACCTTCTCTCGTTCTTCAAGCTTTTCAAGTTTTTCCTGGTCTCGGTCTTCAAGTTCCTCCTCTCCTCCGGCTCCGGCTCCTCCTTATTCTTCTTCTCATCCTCCCCAGACGAGTATTCATAATCCTCCGAGATCCTCCGAATTCACTCCGGAGGCGCTTCGCTCGGTGACGAGATCCATCCAGTGCTCGATGTCGAACCCGCGGGCCTTGTAAAGTGTCTCGCGCCGCGCGGATATGGAGCGGTCGAGCACAGAGGAGTAAGATACTTCGCGGCCTTGGTATAGGAACCTATTGCATGATAAATATATATATGGCTCAATCTCACTAGTTAAAACTCACCACAGGTATCCCGCCATGACGGTCGAAAGCCCGGATAAATAGGTGATAGGCTCCATTATCTCCCTATAGGCGATTTAATGGGATGCATCAAACATCGAAGGCACTTACCACCCATAGTCCCAGAACGTCAGCCGCGCGACGGTGCCCCAGTAGACGGCGAGCAGGCCGAACCCAGCCGTCGCCATCCGACGCGCCCCGTGATGCGCCTCCTTATCGCACTTGCGTTTGAGGTCCTCCATTCCCTTGAGTTGCCCCAATGTATTCTAGCCGACGCCTTAGATAGCGCGTCCGATCAGCGACGGTCGGCACCTCGACGTCGAGCGTCACCTCAGATGCCTCTGGGTATCTGTGCTTGTGCTCGGGGCGGGATCGTACCCGATGCAGATCGAGAACTTGGCATGGCGCGCGGCGTCGCGGATGAAATCGCCAACGTCGGTCGAGTCGGACCACTGGAATTGCTGCCCGGCCAGGATGCGCTGCGGAAGGATACGTTTGGTGTTGCCGGCGCCAGAGAGGCTAGAATGAGGCGGCTAACGTGGGAGAGGGGCTGCGACGGGTGTAATAATATAACTGTCGGTGGGTGCGTTTCTGGGCTTTGCCCTTCGACACATATGTTCTCTTGATCAAACTTCAACATGCCCAAAGGCAGGATTAGTTTGAACAAATGCGACGCTGTTGGAGAAAGTTTGCCTGCTCGTTATATGTCAGTTTACATATGTCGCAGTCAGTTTAGGCGAACGCGCCTTTCCCTGCGGTCAGTTTGTCGAGTTCATCGCCCGTTCCACCGTCAAGGGAATTTCCCCGCATTTCTTTCCAGCTACTGGATGAGCCTGCATGGGCAATGAATTCGGAATGGCTGACATCTGTGTTATTGGACGCCTCCGAAGGCGTAGAGTAGTGTGCAGTATTTCTGAATAACCGTGAAATCACCGCGACTCGAGATCGAGAATTAGGAATATTGAAACCAAGGCCAGATAATCTTTGGCCGCATGAACGGATGAATGGCGCCCGGGACCAGGGCAACATGCGAGTGGCTGGAGGTAGAGTCTCGTGTGCCTTCGACGTCATGGAAGATCCAGAAGCGTGACATGACGTCAGTTTTGAACTCTTCTGGTTCGAATTCCTTTTGGAAGAAAAAATTGAGTAGATTGACGATTCAATTATATAAAAGAACGAAGACGTGGCTGGAATAATCAATGCCATTACAGTATTTATCTTCGAGTGGCCACATCTTGAAGGGTTAAGTTTCAAAAAGAGGATGTTGCAAGATTCTATATGGCCTGTTGAATTCTCAAAAGCCGGAATTGCTTTGCGGATGATAGCAAAACATGAGATCGAGCAAAGTGTAACTCATTTTGGACGCGACGCGTCTGGCGTGAGAAATATTTGCGCGCGTTGATGATGGCTAGTCTTGGAATGTGTATAAGTTTGGGTCTTGAAACGGGCACCTGGAATAACTTTAATTCAATCAACGAAGCCCAGATTGAACCTAATCTTTGACCGCACCCGCCGGGAAACTTGGCATCCTTTTTCATCTCTAATTTCCCAGAGGAAGTTTCAACAGAGAATTCCACGGAGAAAGCAAATTACCGAGAAAGTCTCGCAAAGGATCATGCATCAATTATGACTTGCTCAACTCGGTCGGGTTCAAACTTTCGGCAGTTTGGCATGTTGTGTAATTTCGGCTCATCATTTCGTACCCACAATTTGGCCTGAGTACTTACAAAGAGTTTCAATCTTTTTGCGCGTTCTCAACGATCTTTGAGGCTAAATTTGTTGGCCCTGTTCTTTCCAACAGCTCCCGATATCGACCCTGAAGCACAGTCTCTTAATAAGACATTCACATCACTTGCTTTTCGCCCGCCTTCGCCCCAAAGCATCTCTGTTTTCAAGCTGAATTTGCGATGGCGAGCAATTCCTCTCTTTTCGACTCGCAGCTGGTCGGTCTGTGGTTTTGGCCATCGAACTCCAAGCAGTGCTCTCCGGCATAATTTGCGCCATGACTTGGCGCTATTTCCGGTGCTTTGGCAACAGCGACCGTCGCTTCTACCGGTGAGCTTAGGCTATCCTTTAAGCCTGAGCGCCTCATCCCCGTTTTTCTTTGGCGTCAACTGTAGATACCTGGTCGGCGCCATTTCCTCTTGAATGTGTTTGAGCTTGGGATGTATATGTACGTTTCCCGACTCCCACCAAATACTTATCTGTTGACATTGGCCGCTCAGGGACATTTTGTACCGTGCTGGTACCTGGTTCGAAAACGGCGAATTGAACTACTTCGCGCGCCAGACCTGGACTATGTGCGCTGAGCCGGCGGTCACGGTATGTCATATATCTTCATGGTTTTCTTCTGAAAGCTGACGTGTGGCCAGACCATTATTGTCTTTTTTGCCCAACTCTTCTTTGTGGAACGGTGTGCGGGCTTCACAAAGTCTCGGTGGGCGCTCGTGTTCTTGGTGCCGCGTAAGTTGATTCGTCTACATTCGTCTGAGCGACCTTGAAACTCTAACCTGATTATCATCCAGTGCTTCTTCTGTTCATCGGATCTGGTCTTGCGTACGCTTATTTTTAATGAGGAATAAGCTTCAGAAATTCACCGAACATGTACAGCTATTCGATCAGCCTTTTCAAACTGGAGGAGTTTGCCGCTCTCTGGACAATTTCCGTCCGACCCCTTGTTGGATTGTGGTTAGTTTCGGTATGTAAATGGTTTGATGCCGCGCAGGTGTGGTGAACCTCACTCTTCTGATATAGCTTCTGGTACTGGACGGGACCATCTTGACAATCTTGGTTTCCACGTTGAAGAGATCTCACGGCGATCCATGGGAGATTAACAGACTCTGTCGGCGTGCTTTAGATACATTCGTTTTGACCACGCTACCTGCTTGGGGTACTTTGCTCTTCGTGTGTTCCACTTTATTCGTTATGCCCATATAGTGTTATTGACGCCTTACGCAGTTTTTCGCACAGCCCGGTTCCACCTACTAGTGAGTTCTACCCTCTCAGTGGTACGACAAGATCTCACCCATCTCTACCCTCATCCCCCAGTTCTCCATAGGCCGAGTTCATACTTTGGCGGTCCTCATCACGCTCCTATGCCGCGACGATCCCAACAGCCCCGTCCACGATGTGGTGCGCGCTGATCGCGTTTCAGTTGCGCATATGCACGATCTGTCCACGGATACAGTCACAGTTACTGTAAGCGCTGACCATTTGTGCATACTGTGGAGACACTTACCAAGATTAGGTTGAGACCTTCGTCGAGTGCGATATTCCTATGGGATCGGATCAGGTTGACGTCCATCCCCAAAGCGCCGTTTGACTGGGATATTTTTCAAACTCGCATCAGTGGATTTTCCCTCTGGCGTCACTCCATGACCAACGAAGATTTTTGCTTTCTTGTCCAGCTCGAACTATAGTATTCACATGTTCCTGGAACCGAACCCAGTCTCTCCTTTCTTGTCCGGCTCGAGCTGTACTACAGCACATACTCTCCTTATCACTCATCCTCGTCGGTCTCTCTGTAGTCCGACCCTTGTTCTTTCCTTCCAAAATCCATGTTGTTTGAATGTACCGTCGAGAACAGGCTGGGATCTTCCTAATAATCATCGGAGGGATGTTCTGTGGGTTTAATGCTTCTTTCGTTCGATGCTCCCTCGAAGAAATGTGCTCTGTTAAATTATATTGAACTTCGCCGAAATGCCCGAGAGTCCCAATCTGGGAGTCTCACGATTCCTGATTTCTTTGATCTTAAAGGTTTTTTACAGGGTCAGCGTTGAAACGAATATTAAATTACAGCATATGTATGTGACGGCGTTGTTTGGAAAGAGCGCATGTTTGTTCGATTTGTTAAGACATGCCCTGAAGTGTATCGCCACCTGTGCAGGCCTACCTGAGTGTGACGGGGAGAGTCGGCTAGATAGTCGGCTTGAAGTCGGCTAGATGGTCGGCTAGTCTTCCCGGCACACGAAGGTTCTGTTTTGCTGGTAGTCGGGCAGCAAGGTAAGTGGCGTAAAGTGTAGATTGACTAAGAGTCTAACTACGGACAAGCCAGATATATATAGTGACATGTAATAGGAGTCTCGGTGAGACGCCAAGTTCTGATGGTAGGTATGATGCGCTCCTGCGCGCCGCGCGCGCAGGAGCGCCGAATGTCCAAGTAGATAATAGATGGAATAAAATGGGAATGTGTCAAGGAATGTGGTGGGAGTGATAAAAGTGATAAGAAATTAGAATGCGCGGGAGCGCACCGTTACATCCGCCCTCCAGGCCGATGCACACGGCGGACTCAGTCTTCAGTCACTGCCAGAAGGACCCGTGCTGCCCGGAATGTCGACGGCCATGGGTGTCTCCGGAGTGTCTGGCATCTCGCCCTCTTCAACCTCGTCGACGCGCGCCTTCTTCGCAGCGGATGCCTCGTCGACGTTGCGCTGAAGGCGCTTGCGCTTCTTCGCGAACCCATCAAGCGACACCTTGACCATACCCCCAGCTTCCTTCTCCCTCTGCGCCTTCTCGTCAACGCGCTTCAATCTCCATTTGACGTTGCTCTTCGTCTCTGCTTCCTTGAGGCGACGATAGTCCAGCAACTCGACGTTGGGAATAGCGGTCTCGCCGGCGCGCAGATAGACACGGGGGTTAATATCGTGGTCGAGGACACAGAAAGTCTCGGGGTCGGCGGGGTCGAGGTTATCGTCCCAGGTGATAGTGCCGTGCTCATCGAGCCGAGCCCAGCCAATGCCGGAGCCGTCCATGGCGTTCATGACAGCGGCGAAATTATCGTAGTAGGCAGGGGCAATGCTCGGATTGTCGTCCTCAGCGCACAACGCGAGGTGATAGTCCATCCAGTGACGGACGGTTGTGGCGGAGACGAGCTCAACACCGAGCCCGGTGTCGAAGCGGAAAGTGTCCCGGCTGATGCGGCGGAGGGCATGGTGGTCGACATTGTAGTCTCTCATGCGCTCCGGCAGCTTGTCGAGGTCGTCCGTGAGAGCAGCGAGGCGGAAGGGGTGGCGGAGAGAATTCTGTTTGGGAGGCATGGGGGAATTGGGAGCGAGGTTTGCGAACTCCCCTATTGATTCCCCTGCTTTATAAGTCCAAAAATGAAACATAGCGGAACTTACCATGACCTCCTCTCCGTCAACGGGTGGTTTCCCCTGTCCATAAGGTAAGTCCTTGACGTCGGAAATACCAATGGCCTCGAAATACTCATCCAAAGCCTGCAAACGCTTCGCCTGCGCATAGGGCATCCAGCTCTTATCCCCTGATTTCCAGAGGATCTCAAAGAGCGCAGTAGAACGACGTCCATAGTGATTAACTACGCGATCTACCGCCCATTCGTTGGTCTCGTCGTCCAAGGAAATGCCGAGCTGGCATTCAAGTCGCCCAGGAAATCTGCGGTCATCATTAGGTACATGTATCCTTAGCAAAGATGAGTGGAACACGTCGTGCACACCTCTCTGCTTTAGATTAGCAGGTAAATCCAACTTGAACGAGTTGTTCCCAAATTCTTGGATAATTGCGTACGGCCCAATAAACTTGGGAATAAGCTTGCAAGCGAGTCCTTTCTCGAATGTAATATTCTTGGACGAAAGATAAACGAGGTCCCCGTTCTCAAAAGGCGCCGGTTGACGCTTGCGATTAGCATTCCGAGTCTGCTTGACGCGAGCGGCTATCATGCTGTCGTGAGCGCTCATAATGGCAAGGCGACGTTGTAACGCGAAGTTTGCAACTCCGGGGTACTCACGCGTGCGGTCTGAGTTCCACAGCAAGGAGCGAGGCATTCGGCCCGTGTTCAAGAAGAACGGAGAATATCCCGTTGTCTCCGAGCGCGCTGAATTCATCGCGAATTCGATTGCAGGAAGCTTATTTACCCAGTCCTTTTGCTTGGGACCGATGCACTGGCGTAGCATCTGCGTAACGGTACGATTAGCACGTTCGGTGCCTCCGTCACTTTCTGGATGATATGCACTAGACATGTGGAGCTTAACCCCAATCAATTCGTGGAGTCGTTTCCAGAACACGCTGGTAAACAGCGAGTCCCGGTCACTAACTATGGACTTAGGTAGTCCATGGAGTTTATAGATGTGCTCGAACATTAGTTCGGCCATCTGTCGCGCAGTGTAGTTGATGCGTGTAGGAATGAGGTGAAGCATTCCTGTTAAGAGGTCAATAACTACGGCCAAGGAATTAAAGACCCTGTCGCGATTCTTGGACTCTGGCAGTGGTCCAACGAAATCCACTCCCACAGAGTCCCAAGGCTCTGAAGGAGGGTTCAACGAGTGCAGAAGGCCATAAGGCTTCTGATTGCTGGGTTTACTACGTTTGCACGTTGAACAAGACCCACAGTAGCTGCGCGTGTCTTCCACGATTTCCTTCCACCAGAAGTGATCACGTAGATAATCGAGAGTTTTCCTTAATCCCAGGTGAGCCAAGAGGGAATGCGCTTCTGAGATTATTATCTCACGAAGGTTTCGGTCTTTGTATGTTATCCTAGGGACACACAGCACTCGATGGTCCGAGTCCTTCAAATAGATTAGGTTGTCTTCTACCTCAAAGTTGCGAAAGGCCTTCAGGGTCTCCAGAATCTTCTGAAAGAACAAGTCATCGCGGTAATTGCCAGCGATGAGTTGTACCAAGTCGAGGCCTTGCCAACCCGAATTGACAACGTTGAGCAATGAGTCGTCCAAGTGTTCAAACTCGTTTCCGGATCGGGTTGTGGGTCCAGTTGATAGAGGATCCACGCGGTTCGCGTTGGGAGGACGAATTGATTCCGCGGAAGCATCAACTTTGTCAGCTGATGACGGATCATGTGGCTGTGACCTGTCAACGGCATCTTGGCCTTTCGTCTTCCCACCATCACTGGCGGCCGACTCTCCGGCGTTGTACGCTAGAGACTTGGCTGACTCTTCGGTGTTTATCGCTGAAGAGTTGGGCTCTTTTGTATCCCTCTTCTTCTTTGCTTTATTGTTTTTCGCAAATTCTTTGGTTGTACCCCCGCCCTCCTTTGGGTGCATAGGGGAATTGGACCCAACGACGTGTTATCCTCTGCGGCATTTGTAGCGCGCGTCATTGAACGCGTTACTCTATCACTGGATAGCGCCATCGCTTCCAGACCCGCAAAAACAGGCATGGATATTGAATTTATATCCAAGTCATTATTGTCTATAACGTCGTGGTAGGTGTACTCAGAACGTGCGCGCACTGTACCTGGGGCTTCATTCGAGTATATCCTTGACAGAGCGTCTGCCAAGACATTCTCGGTCCCAGGTACGTATTCAATCTCATAATTGAAGCTGGATGTTTTCTCAATCCAGCGCGCTTGGCGTTCCGACAGATTCTTCTGATTCACCAGATGAATGAGACCCTTGTGGTCCGTTATCCACGTAAATTGACAACCCTGCAGGATATCAGCGTGCCTCAGCATTGCTTCTACGCCGGCAAGCATTTCAATTTCGTGAACACCATAATTTTGCTGAGCAGAATTCAATTTCGCAGAGAAGAAGGCCGCGACCTTGGCGGTCCTCCAGTCGGCGCCTTGGCTAACAACACTGGATACCCCAGAACTGCAGCCATCTGTGACCAGCCAGATACGTGGTGCATCTGGCGAGTAGTTGAGTGGGGATCGACGATGGTCTCGCCCTTGCGAGACCAATCTCTTCACATCCTCGAACGCACGCTGGTGAGTAAATCCCCAGCGAAAAGGCACTGAGTCACTTGTTAACTCATGCAAAATTCCCATAGGTATGTTGACGTCCGGAACATCGCCTCCAAGATAAGTCACAGACCCTAGAAACCCGCGAAGCAGGCCTCTATTGGTCGGGACTTTCCAATTCACAACGACGTCGACCTTATGAGGATCCATCCGGATGCCTTCATCGTCTACGACGCGTCCCAAGACGTTCAGCTCGGCCTTGAGAAGCTGCATTTTGCCAGCGCTCAAATAGAGCTTTTCTCTTTCCAGTACGTCAATTATCAGCTTAACATGTTTAATGTGATCCTCAAGGGTGTTTGAATAGACGATAATGTCGTCCAAGTACACATCCATAAACACGCCAATGTACTGGCCAAAGAGATGATTCATCAAGGACTGGTAAGTCGCGGGCGCGTTACAATCTCCTTGCTGTAAAACAAGGCTAATCATGTTCCCGTCAGGCGTGCTCACAGCCATTCGTGAAACGTGCTCAGGTACGACGCGTATCTGCTCGTACGCGTCCTGGCCATCAATGAGGGAACGAAACTTGCAGCGCGCGATGCACCGCAATATTCCGTCCATATCCGGCAGCGGGGAGGTCATTTTCACCGTGTTAGCGTTGCGTGCGCGTAAGTCCACGACTACGCGCAAACCCGGGGGATTCATTTTCACTTTAGGAATGAGAAGCAAGGGCGCAGTGTTGCCCGCGTTGGTAACTTGCCAACACCCTGCCTTCAGGTACGTTCTCCGTTTTAAATCCCACTGCGGTCTTAATGCCTCGGGGCAGCGCGATGGTCTCCAGGGAAGGATTTTATTCTCGTCAATAAGAGGAATGGTATGATTTATATCCCGTAACGGAGGTAAGCCCGTTTCGTCCGCCGTTTTGCAGATGGGCTTTGCGTATTCTAGCAGCTCATCGCGCGCAGCCTGGAGCACATCGTCGGCTAATCCAACTCCTCCAGCAAAGATGCGAGCCGTTGCAATGCCTTCAAGAGGGACAGCATCAGCACTTCCGACGCAAACTCGAGCAGGGTTGAGACCAATGCTCACCTTATGCTGGAACATCCACGCCGTTCCCAAGATCATATTGTATCCGCTTAGGTTAGCCACCAAAAAGCTTCGCACCTCGGCAATATCTTGATAGCTGAACTTCACATTAACAGAGTGGTTAATCTTGGATCGGGAACCTTGGACCGCCAGTTGCAAGGTAATAGGGTCCTCCAATGCTTTACGTTTGAGCCTTAACTGATCCGCGAGCGAAGTAGACACCAGGTCCCCGAGGGACCCAGAGTCCACTAAGGCACGAACCGGCTCGCCATTCACGCGAACGACGATGACCAGAGGACGTGCAACGACGCGATCTAGGACGCGGGGCATCGATGAGGTACGCGCTATCCCCTTGACACCGTCAGCGGGGATCTGAACTCCCGAGCAGCGCAGTATAAACTTGCCCTCCAGAACCGCGTCGGGTTCATTGAACATATTGCCAAGGAAATTATCCCGGTGAGTGTTCTTCCACCCGTTCCGAGAATCATTCTCACGAAGAATGCATTTCAGCTGATGCTTTAAAACCCAGCCCACTAAATCCAGATTAAGCAATGTTTCCTCAGAAACTTGCTCGTGTAAGTCGTGATCTCCGATAGGAATACTAATAAGATACTCATCGGGTCCTTCCAGATCATCTGGCTCCCTTAGTATCTTCCCGATACCGACCCCGTTAAACATTGGAACGTGGCGGCCTACGTCCACGAAGTATTGCTGAACAGCGTCGGCAAGCAATTCTTCAATAGGGAAGTCATGAAGAAGTGAGCTTTCATGTGGTATACTTAGTGCGATAGATCGCTGACGTGCATACCAATCTAGCAGCTGGAACGTCGGCTGGCGAACACACTCGAGGGGCAGAGTTACTACCTCCTCGGCGTACGTATCCTCAATAGCGAAGCATTCGGCGCTTACACGTAGAACGCGGAAGCGCGTCCTCTCGTGCCTTTCATCGGACCACTCGAGTCGATTGTCTCCTGGATAAGGCCTGAAAAATTCAAGCAACGCCGAGATCGTGTTCCCAAGAACATCGCCCAAACGGTGTGCCCTTGGTGGTATCTCGCGCATGCGCTCCTCATTTATTGCATTACAGACTTCCCGAGACGCTTTGGCCCAGGACTTTAAACGGTCCTCAAAGGTCTCGCTCACATCTCCTGGCATTACCAGGTCAGTGTCTTCGCTGCAATCAGAGCCGCCATCTGATGAATCGCTCACGCTTTTCAGGCTAGGCATGTCCGACTCGGATTCATCCTCCGAGTCTGAAACACTCTGCAGCGTCGGCATGGAAGAGTGAGCCCCACTCTTCTCAGACTCAGTATCACTGACTGTTTGTAGAGATGGAACCTTGTTGGAACTCGTGTATAACGACACGAGCTCAGGCTCGGAGTCAGTGACTTCCAGCATGTCATACATGCTGAAAGCCGAGGTGGGCTCGTTTACAGCCTGTGCATACCACCTTGAGAAGTCAAACTGAACATCATCCAAGAACTTCCTGGGCAGCGACACGCACGTTGCGTGCATTCGATCCGAAATAGTTAAGATATCGTCCTCGGGATGTACCTCAAACCTATCATCATTGGAAGGATTCGGTGAGAAGTACCGTTCTAATAGAATCTCGATAACTCCAGCCTGAGCATCTTCTATTTCCTCTAGATATCTCGGCTCATTCAAGGCCTCCTCGGGATCTAGTCCAAGCTCTTGCGTGCGCATCTGGGCGTACCAAAGCGCGGGCATGAAGTCTGGATTGCGCAGCAACTCCGCGCTCAATACAAGCCCTTCAAGGTGAGCTGCGTCCGAGACAATGTACTCGGTGTCCGAGAACAAATATATTAAGAACCTCTTTTCAGATCCAAATTCTTCTGGAGTGGGAAGCGTTGTATCTCCGGGGTACGGCTGTGCACCCTGCAGCATCATTTCAGCGCACATCGCGTAGATGTCGCCAATAGGTGTGTTTTCGTCCACGGAGTCGACTCCCAAATCCGAGCTGGCTTCTGAAACTAATTCGTATTCATTTTCAGAATCCGAAAAAGCTTGGAGGGGTTCCCCGCCCTCCTCGACTCCGCTTACATTGAAACGAAGTGCAAATGTCTCGAGTACGCCCTGAGTGGTCTCGTTGAGCGCGTCGCGCAATGATGACCCCGAAGGTATGTGGACCGCGTGAGTCTGAAGGCCCGGGGGCTTACCCTTCTTTTTAGAAGGTACATTCTGCTTCTTCGGGCAATTGCGTGACATGTGGTTTGGCTCGCCGCAGGTGAAACAGAGTCCTTTGGCAAGCATCTCGTTTCGCCGCTCGGGCGTTAACTCGTTAGTCTTTACAGGCTTTCCAGCTTTATCAGCCATACCCGCCGAAGAAGTGCGCAAAACCTCTTCACAAGGTCTAAAGGAATTCTGGCGCCCTCCTCGCCCGCGTCCACGACCCTGGAACCCTCCGCGAGAAGGGCGAGCACTGCTTTGCGAGTTAGACTCGCTCTGCTTCTGCTGGGGCGGGACACCGCGTTTAGAGGATCCACCATTCGGGTCCTGGCTTCTATTGGCAAGTTTTAATAAACTTCTGCCTGCTCCCCTGCCTTAATGATTTCATCCCAGGTATTTACCTCGGGGTCGAGATTCTTTCTGTAGATCTCAGTCTGAATGGGATAAGTAAAACTATTAAATAGCTTTACGATCTTTTCTTGGGTATCCTCTAACCCAATTGTGTTCCAGATGTGCGACCACTCTGCAACATGCGCAGCGACAGTTTTCTGACCTTGGAAGCAGCGGTTAAGCTGCTTTCGCTGCGCATTTCGGAAGTCAACTGGGAAGCAGAATTCGAAGAGTTCGATGAAGAACCGCTTCAAGTCCCAATTCCTTTCATCCTTACTAACCACTTGATTGTAGAAATTAAGGGCTTTGCCGTCAAGATAGTACGACACATAATAGACTTGCTGGTCTTTAGGTACGCGTCCCATATTGACATAAGTTGTTGACTCCCGGGAAAACCGCTGAATTGCATTCGCATCCGGTTCGCCATCGTACCGCGTAGGAGGAATAGGCTTCAATATCATCCTCTTCTTGCACTCATGGCCACGCTTGCGTTTTGAAGACAAGCGAGGGCTAGAAGCACCTCGTCGCGCAGACCCATAGTCGCCGCGATCTGAGTGGTGCGAACTTTCATCTGAATCCGAACTCGAATCGTCTGATGGATCGTCAGGCGAGGAGGAAGCACCGTGAAGTGCCTTCTCGAAGAAATTTACTGCCGCCATTCTTCCCGGGGTCACACCCCGTGGAACTGTTGTTTCACGAGCCTCGGGAACGAGAGACTCTGCGTATCTGTGCTGTAAGTCATCGTTGGCCTTCAACGCCCTTTCTTCAGCACTCTGCCTCAGCTGAAACTCAATCACCTTATTAGTGACAAGAGCTACTATCTCCTCGGCTGTCAAGCTAGGAGGGGAAACAGACGTAGTTTCTACAGTCCGCGCGAGGGCAGGTATGGGAACCTCAGTTTTCTGAGGTTCCACGTTCTGAAACACAACTGTAGCAGCTGGTTTCATAGGCACCACCGTGGCCTTAGGTTCGTCAACCTTTATTGCGGGCCTTGGTGCCTCTTGTGGAATCTTAAACTTTTTAGATTTAGGACTCCAGGAGCGCTTGCGCGCTTTGACTTTCGGGGAAGACACATTTGGCGGAACGAAGTCCCCGAGGTAATCAATCAACGTTGATTCCTCTCGCTGAATACGATTAATTTCTTCGTAATTAGCTAGTGCCTCACACTGTGCGCGCAAGTCATCCTCGGAGAAATTGTCCAGACCGGATACATCTCCCCAATTCCCGGGATCTACACCTTTACCCTTGCGGGAAGGTCCAGCCACCGGGCTGTGGGGCGCGACGGACGACGCGACTGAAGCTCGAGAGCTTAAATCAATCAAGTCGTTCGCCGCTTCTTCGATGATAAAACGCGAAGGTTTCGGTGTGTAGTTAAGGGGAGGAAAGTCGTCCTCCTCTTCAATCTCTTCAACCGTAGCACGTTGGAAATTGCGTGCTTTAGTTAAGAAATCGGGGCTCCTCGTCCCCAGGTTTACGACTTCGGGAGTCATACTCTCGAAGCCTCGTAAGCCACTTTCCTCTTTAATAGGCTCATCCTCGCTAATTGCGCTAGGATCCGAAGTGCAGGCTAACAAGGCAGCACAATATTGTGCGGTTATCGCTTCATGACGACGGACAAGCACATCAAGCTCGGTGCTACTCATCTCGTTAGTCGCGCGGGCGACGGTGGATTGGGACTCATTGTCGGAGGAACCCGAATCAGAAGCTTGGCTACTGGTATATTCACTTCTATTCGAACCGACACGATGCTCACGATGGGTACACGAGGTCTTACGAGAGACAGGGGTCCAGCCCCCGTCATCATCCACCAACAACGCCGAGGATGCACCATCGGCACCGATGTTCTCTTTGCTCTTAGTGAGCGAAGGCAACTCTGAGGAGCCGTCTCCTGCCAAAGCAGGGACAAGTCTCGCCACCATAGGAACGGCAACGGGTGCGCCCGCCGGAGCGGACGCAGGTCTCGCCGACGCAGATGCGCCGACGGAGGGGTTCTCAGTAACCCCAGCCTGAATAGATCCAAAGAAAATGGCGGCGGGACTGTAGAGGGGAGGGGGAGCGGGGTGTATGCCGGCGCGAGTGGCGGCACGGGTATGGGGTATCGTAGTGTTCTTGTTGTTGTTGTCCATAGCTAAATTCTTGGTGCTTGTATTGTCGGCGGCAGTCGGTAGTCATGGTTGATCAGACCAGAGGGAAACCAGAAAGCAGCGACAGGGGTTATCGAGCACTTAAAAAGATGTGACGGGGAGAGTCGGCTAGATAGTCGGCTTGAAGTCGGCTAGATGGTTGGCTAGTCTTCCCGGCACACGAAGGTTCTGTTTTGCTGGTAGTCGGGCAGCAAGGTAAGTGGCGTAAAGTGTAGATTGACTAAGAGTCTAACTACGGACAAGCCAGATATATATAGTGACATGTAATAGGAGTCTCGGTGAGACACCAAGTTCTGATGGTAGGTATGATGCGCTCCTGCGCGCCGCGCGCGCAGGAACGCCGAATGTCCAAGTAGATAATAGATGGAATAAAATGGGAATGTGTCAAGGAATGTGGTGGGAGTGATAAAAGTGATAAGAAATTAGAATGCGCGGGAGCGCACCGTTACACTGAGATTCGACAAAACTCTGCGCTTTTTCGTATGTTTCTCTTCTAGTTCATCCCCTTAAATCCTCTTTAAACTTCAGATGTGGAGTTCAAGTAGGTGGTCCTAATTTTGTGTTGGCGTACGTTGATGGGATGTCCTTTCCTTATGCGAACAGTTCATACTAGGGGGAAAAAGTCAGTTGTACTGTTTCTTCGAATGCAGAAATTGGACCCTTGCCTTAGGTTGTGATTCAACTCAACGGGGCAAACGTCGGAGGAGCGAGGCACGACCACCGCGATGTGACGATGTACTAGAGAATGTTGAATACGAGATGTGGAACCCATGGGATTTGATTATAGCCGAATTGCTCGCTGGACTCGAGCCCGAGAAATGTGCATTTCCGCGCTTTATTTATTCCTTTGGGCCCGGTGAGTCCGCGACCATGCTCCTTGTGTACGTTGACGAGGAATCTTGAGCATCCCTGTAGAGTCTGACCAAATATGCATGGTGCCAAGGCAAGGTGCTGTCGTTCAAGGTTAGTATCATTGCCGCACCGTGATCTAGTCTCTCCTAGACAGATACTTCAACAAAAGATAACCTCGTACCTCGTTGTGATCTGACTGTGTCTGTTTTTCTTCGGAAGTCTAGGGTAAGTCTAGCCAGGATTAAGACTCCTGGAACAGTTGAAATAATAGCTTTAAGTCTGACAGTGACACACACGCGGAACTCGTTTAAGACACAAACTGCGCAGAACCTGGAAATTGCAAATAATTACATGGAATAAATTCGGAAGGGCTTGCGTACTACTTTCGCAATCCGAATAGTGAAGCTGAGAACTGGTGCGTTTCAAGAGCAATCGCTCGTAGCCCCGAGGATGGTATCTTCAGGTTCTGGTAGCCAAGAGCACACTGACCCTGGATCACATCTACTGCTTGGTGGAATTATATTAACCTTCTGTCTTTCTATTATAAATGCTTTTTTCACCGAATATTATGTGCTCTTTGAACGTTGTTTGACGACTGTGCTTTGTTGTTTCGCACTCCGTCTTCGTAGTACACCCACCTTGGCTTTAGGCATCTCAAACATGATCATATTTCAACACCAGAAGAGCCTGGGCCCTCGTCCGAGCATATTTATAAAAAACCCATTATTATTTTTTTCCCGGCCTAACGGCCGACCCAGGTCTCGGCTTGTCCGGTCCGAACACCCTTGTTTTCGACCCGGTGTAGAAAATTTCTTTGGCGGGTACCCCTTGATTATAACTTACAGGTGTCCTTATCTGTTCAAACCAGCCTGTCAGGGGGTGTGTCAAGCTCTGCTGTTAGACCCTGGAAAGTCAATGCTCATCGCGAGGCCAATAATAAATGAGATCCGGGGTCACACCGGGATTAGCCGATTTTCGGCCGATGTGATGTCGAACTGTATTCGGAAAGAATCGGCTTGCGTTCATTTGAGCTGAAATGCGAGCCGATACTGCCAGTACTATTTCAACTTGACCGATATGCGATCATCAGCCAATGGCACCTCATCGATAATTAATTTGAACGTCGGTGCACATTCAGAGCTCCCTACTATTTGACAGGGAAGGCTGGTGATGATCTCTTCGATTGGACATCCAGTTTGAAGTGTCCAGTGCATCAATTCACGCTTCTGATCATTGAACTCACAGAGATGATTGTCTCCGTGCGGTTGAGCTGCGCAGTTGGCAGTGGGAATTCAACTTTAAGTTGGATACTACATCCGTTGTCAGCCCAGGCACATTCCATGAGACGGTGACCTTCTTTGGGCAAGCACCCCAGGTACCATCACATTCAGCTCGATTCTGAAGTCCTGTTCTATATAAGTGGCGGATAATAAACTTGACTGGCATCTTCCCCATCTCGACGATGAAGTATATCCTATCTGCGATATTTCTCTCCGTCGCCGTTGGTTTGACCGGTGCACTGCATACCCCCGAGCCTATCCCGGCTGAGGTGTGTCTAATATGCTGCAAACCGTGAATCTCGACTTATCCCGCGCACTCAGACCCGTTCCTCTGAAACTTGCGGAGATCCCACCCATGCCCTACCTTTCTATCGGCAGTATAACCCAACTGTCGTCGACCATTTCTACACCAACGACATCAGTAACCTCAATGCTGCCGTGGCAACGTATCCGGTACAAGGTGTCGCTGCCCTTGTCTTTATCACGCAAGAAGAATCGACGGTGCCCTTTTATCGCCTCTACAGTGCCGCCTTGACAGACAATTTCTACACGATTAACACCACGGAGCGAGACAGCGCTTTGAATAATGGATACGTCTTCGGTAATGATCCATTCAATTTCATTTATCCGACCCAAATCTGCGGAAGCGTCCCTTTCTACCGCTTGAACCACGAGAAGAAATTTGACAATTTCTATACGACCTCGGAATGGGAGAGGAGGGACTTCATTTCCAACCAGGGATACACCGACATTGAGATCGCTGGATATGTGTTGCCGGTGACGTCCACTCAGTGCGCTTGACCAGGTGTGTTTCGGGTTTTGTGGCATTTTATTCCAGCAATAATGTGGGGTTGTTGCAGCGCAGGAATCATCCGAATATATACCTACATGCGAGTCGCGTTGCTTGATAATATCGGTGCTATTGGCGGTCATTTGTTACCTCTGAATCTTCCAAACATTTTCTCCTATTGAGATCGCGAATGTCTAAGCATCAAAGATATTGAGGAGCATATTTAAAGATGTGGTAAAAGGTTTAGGCACATAAGAGTGGAAGGCATGAGACGATGAGGCGAAACTACAGGCCGAGGGCTCCGAGTCTGAGCCGGCACAAAGATCGGAGGAACCTGCAAAGAATAGTGTTAGACGAGCCAAAAGGGCCCAAACTGCGACCGCATTTTTGCGTACGTTCCCGTCATTTTTGACGTCCATCACCGTCTTACTCCCGTGGAAATCAATCCGACGGCCGTTGTATTGACGGGCCGCAACCGTCTAGACAAATTGACGGCCGTTGCCGTTTGCGGGACCCCTACCAGCAGGGTCATGCACAGCGATATGGGTATCCCCAAAGCCTGGAATGGATGCAGATATCATCCCGTCCTAGTAGGCATTTGAATTTTTGCGTGATTGCTGCGAGCGGCGTGGTCCAGAAAAGAAGACAACAGTAACGGCCGAACTCGGCTCCTACCTTGAATTTGCCGACAATGCACGATGAGCGGGAGAAGCTCGACAACCAGTAAATGCAGGAATACAATTGGATGATGGTTGAATATTCCGGTGTTAAGTTCACAGCTCTATATTTCACTCCGGTGGATAATCAGTGTTCACCACTTACATAATTGCAATTCATCCAATTTCTGCAAGAATTGGAATATCTAGGCAGTCCGTTGATTTACACCCTGGTAACACCGTCAGCAAACTATAAATGTGTTAAAGGTCGAATAAAAGCCTTACTTACCCTGCCAATACTATAATCGGACGATACCTCAGCCATTTCGCCGACCTGATCTCAAAGTCGGAATCTCGTGAACACTCTCAAATTGAGAGTGTTCCAAAAACATAATCTCGTGAAACTTCGCTTAGAACAATCCTTGCAAAAAGGTGCATAAATATTGAGACCTGTAGGTCAGAAAAGTGTGTCATCCTTGTGCAGGGGTCCTGCTAAAACACCAACAGATTAGACAGATGCCTCACATGTACAAGACCAAACAAGTTAACGGGGTCTGAGAAAATTCAAATATCCCCCATACAAACTAGAATTAGATAGTAGAGAGGTTGCGCAAAAGCTTTATGAGACATCACATGGCTTTTGCGCACAACTTGATGGCTAATGGCTCATATGACTCCAAATGATACCTCACATTCCCCTCAAACATGATATATACGGCAGTAAATATTCATATTTCGCTCTATGTACAATAACCTTTCCTACCTCTCAATTCAGTCAGAACAGTCGAAACCCAGAAGTTTGGGCAAAAATTGAATGACCACAGTGGAGTAAAATGTTAAGGGTGAGGGACATGACAGCATATGTCCCTTGGGCAGTTGAGTGTACTCAATATGAATGCTGCTTCCCGAGCCATTGAGATGGAAAGCCATACCACAGCAAAAAAGCTATCAGATGGCTCATATGGCTTCTGCGCAACCAGGTTCATAAAGTAATGAGGACGTTGGCGTCAGTAGTGTTGACCAAAAAACTCAGAGGATCTTCCTCTTCCTTTCACAACAACAAGGACCCTAATTTAAGTGTCCCCCATGCCATATGGCACAATAGCCTGTACAGGTGTAGCATACTTCAAAAGGATCTGCTCACTCAGCCTAAGGCAAACATACTGATAATTACACCGGGATGTACGATGAGCTTTGCCATCTGATATCCAATAATTATGAGACTCAAATCAACTGAGTACTTGGTACGCACCACATATAATTGTCAATGCTGAGTACTAAGTAGTTGCTGGCGTAGGAATTCCCTGTCAGGCGTATCGTCTAGTTATGTACTACTGATGTTGCATCCGAAACACACACCAGACATCAGGAAAACCGTAGCCGAGATGTACCTATGAGCCCTATGAGGCACTATGTAGTGCTGCATAGGGCCTCATAGTGCCTCATAGGTACATCACAGCCACAGGTTGCTGCATAGTACTGCACAGGCATTTTGGTTTTCCTGATGGACCCAGAAATAATCCGATCTCATTTTGGAGAGCGACAACAGTGATTCTTTTGTCGATACTGCCCCTGCTTGAAGCCATATGTATTTCAAGAATGTGATTATCGTAGCTGAGGTTCGACTCAGCTTAAAATGTTGTGAAGAATGCGGAAAATTTATGTAGCTATAATAGATCAGCACCAGCATCAAAGCACTGCGGCGATCAAAAAATATTAGTGGAGGAAAAAGGGCATAAGACTATGTTAGATTTCCAGGCCAAATATTACCAGAGATAAGATAACGGTGACAGCCTAGATATTATCTGTCGGCACACCAGGTTGTATTACTCGAATTCTGTCCTGTTCTGCTCCTTAAGAACTGCGACAAACTGCGAGAACTTGGTTTGTATCAAGTTTGTTTCTGAGCCTGTGCATGCATTGTCGGTGGGTAAGATCACGATGGTTCTTGTCAGTGTTACATTGTCAATATTGCTGAAAATTTCTGAGGCCGAATAGCCGCGGCTCTCAACCACCTCAACCCTAGACTGGTACTGTCCCGAAAAAATCGGGCTACGCCACAGCCATTACCGCTACAAAAAAATCCTTTTTTGAAAATTCATGATTTTCCATGTTCAGATTACAAAGTCTTTGTTCGGATTCCGAGGATAAAATTTTCTATGTTCGGATTCCGAACACAGAATCTTCAGATGTCAATTCAATAATCCGAACATCCATTTCCAAGTGCGGTGAAGCGAAAAGGGGACATATGGGAAGACAAATGCGGGCTCTCGGCACCTGGTCGACAACGATTCTGTTGGTTTGGCGAGGGAAGAAATAAATCACAGTACACATCTAAGATGAATTTGATCACTGTGAAATCACATCCCAGGATTGACACCGGTGAAAAATGAGCACGTTCCCTCACCACATCCTGCAGTTTGCGCAGTAAGAATATGTTGTACAAAGCACGGATTCGAGCACATCCATGGTCCAGCGTGCACGGTTTCGTGTGTCTTAGAACAAGCACATATTTTTCAGTGATAAATACTGCCATATTCTATCCATATGTCTCGCTGATAATCTGTCCAGCAGTCCATGTGTGCTGGGTTTGACGACTTCGAATTCAACATATCAGTCCCCAGTAACTGTCGGAGACATTGGCTGGTAAGATCATGACACTAATATCCGAGTTTTCGGTTAGTCTAAGATCCTGCAGTTATAAATGCTCAAGGTATTTCTGCCAGTCTATCATCCAATAAAAGTCATGAAGTTCACTGCGATTCTATTCGGCGCTCTGACGGCTCTGTGCGCCCATGGCGCTCTTGGTTCCACACTTCAGGTGGGACAATTTATTTCACCGTTGAAATGTTCAACGTTCAACACTGACTGGGTTTTAGCGCAGGACTTGCGGAAACGCTGCGAATGCTGTCCCGTAGCTACGGGCGTTTAAGGCTTCCACGGGGGATCACTTTGAAACTACTTCTGTTGCCGAGTGGGAGAACGCCACCCAGCTGGAGGGGTACACGTCCCTGAGCAGCGCCGATAGAATCTTCACCACACAAGAGGCGGGGACCACACCACTTTATCGCCTTTTTGCTGGCGGCTCTCGGTTGCACTTTTACACCCCCTCGACTGTAGAGAGAGACTCGGCTGCGCAGGAGGGCTATACTGAGGATGGCATCGCCGGATACGTTTATTCCGACAGCACCTGTGGCGCCAGTCCCCTCTACCGTCTCGTCTCGACCATTACGGGGGATCACATATATTCCATGAATGGCGCAGAGATCAACACGCTACAACTTTGAAGGACTTCAGTGCCTCATTTTCCCTATGTAGTAACGTATCTTTCACGAATCCTATTATTTATCACTGTGGTGTTTTATCTGCCTCTTCAAGGAATACATGATTCTTATCTTTTCAACCGCATTGACGAAGATTCGAGCAGTTCGATTCCTGAATTCTGACGAGGCGTGTTTATAAGTGAATCGAACACCGACACTGACTCGACTCGGGCGACGACACGGCTCGGATGATGATTCAGAAGGCAGCGGGTAAGTCGTCGGATTAATCTCATCACACAACTGGGATACGGTTTTTTTGTATCGAAGGAACCCGAAGTTGAGTATGCAGGTCTCAATGGAATTACGTCGCCAATTACTGTAACCTGGCCTCGTAACGAGCGGTTGAATAGCAAGATACAAAGACTCAGAGAATTAAGAGCATGGATTACAGAGTTAACACCTGAGGAGGGCAAAGAAATAAAATAAAGTAAAGTAAAGACGATAACTATAGCTACAACAATCACAAGACCCAGCTGCAAATCCGAACACATAATCACTCGGGAAGTGTCCATAAAAAGGACTTTCCCGTTTCCTCTCCATGATAGAGATCCTCTCTGTTTGGCAATATTCAGGACTAAACCGTGAAAACGTGAAAGATCACGTACCCGTAGAATTTTAATGCGCTAACCGCTGGTGGCCGGTCAACCACCGCACGAACCTTCATCGTTCGTATCGTCAGGAACTCCCACACAGCTGCTTCACCCTCCGGTGTGCCATCAGTGGTCCATGTCCGTAATGTTATAGTGCCATCCGATCCGCCTGTCGCAAGGACACCGAGATGGGAATACTCTCGCTCATGGAATGCTAGTGACGTTATTAAAGGCGGGATTCCTTCCGACAACGAAGGAGTAGATAGGTCCAAAATCGCCATTGCGCGTCCGTTGATAGTGTGGAGGCATAATTTAGTGCGGGAACATGTTGCGATATATCCCTTCAGCGCTCGATGAGCGACGAGAAATACCCATAACCAGAATCTACTCACGGTGCTCTCGTTGACCGCAACAAGATGGACTGTCGGAACCTCCCCGCCATCGCCATGCCAGATCGATCTGATATATATGCCGCGATTCAGGTCCCAGATCGCTGCACTACCATCTTTGGAGCCGCTTAAAACGACAGACCACGCTCGAGAAGCAGTCACAGAAACAACATCGTCTGTATGAATCCGCATGATATGTGAGAGCCCGAGACGAACGACGTTGGAATTTTGTGATCCCCGGGTAATCCTCCACAACCGGACGGTATAGTCGCTGCATCCCGTAACGAGATTGCCGGAGTCAGCGAACGCTGCACATACGCAGAACGCCTCCTCGATTACATGAACAACCTAAAAGCAGAATCAGCTGTTGTGAGCAAGGACTTTGAGCGGACTCACCTTCTGATCTACCACGTAACGGAGTTGGCCGGCGGCAGCACGGGTCGTGCCCCATTCGAGACGTTCATGTGGACGCCATGGAACACATAGGACTCCCTCCGGACAAGGGATCATCCTCTCGCCGATCATGTCCATCACAAGTTCACGAACAGGAACAGTAGGGCCCAAATCTTCGAGCAAGTGAGTGAATTGGATAACCAGAGGAAAACAAACTATACCGCTGAACGATCGACCACCTTGCACAAGCAAATGTGGATCCTCCTCTATACCATTAGGTGTCCCGATCGGCAGTGTCTGGACACCACTGTCGTACTGAGAAGGATGAGGGGTAGTGAAGAGCTTCCGCGGGGTCTGGCCGACTTTGAAGAATGTCAGTATGCCAGAAGGATGCCGCCACAATCAAGTACAAACAGTTGTGAATTATTCCAACCGTCGCTTCCCTCTCCAGCTCATCCGTAATAGTGTCCAAGTCTAATCGAGGGATTAAGTGAACACCACGGGCAATACAGACCGAAGAACAAACCAATGGACCCTTCGTATGATAACGGGTGGAAAGCGTTTAATGACTCGGGATCTCTTTGCTTGCAGCCCCAAATAAGATCGATCCATGCCGGCAGGTGTTCGCTAACGTGGGCACTTTCCAATGCCTATCGCGCACGTTGAGCTGTATTCAAGTTTGAACTGAATATACTTACTTTTCGATTCAAGACGATGAATAAGAGCGGATCTTTTTTGGCCCATGGAGGGAGTTTTACGTCATGAATCTTCTCCCCGGTATTTTGTTGAGTCCCAAAGTCGATATTGGCTGAATTTTCGAGGAATCTGGAAAAACCTGTCAGAGAACAGCCAGCGAGAATCTGGAAGTGTGCGCACTCTGGACAGGTGAAGAACTCCGGAATAAGTTCTCGCACGTCTCCACGAACATCCGAAGCAGCGGATTCATAAGCACGTGGGATATCACTACAGAAGTGTCAGCCGCGGGATATTCCGAACACAACCACTCTATCTTACACAAAAAGCCGGTCAGGCAAGTCCCAATCCCCGCCCTGCAGTGTTTTGAACATGTTCGTGAAGGGAGCCATTCGAATCAAGAAATGGCAAACGATCATGGAGGAGCTGAAGTGAGTCCCGTAATGAAAGGGTTTCTCGCCTACGCTCTCCAAGTTCGAATATCGCATCTCAGCCGCCTCGCGGCGAGCGTCAGTTAAGGCGCCCATAGGTTTTGTGAGGCTATCTCATGATGAGCGAAGGAATGTGGATTTAGACCAGGTAAACTTACTCCCGATATGAATCTGGATTATTGAGATCCAGGCTCGACGAAGTGTAGTCCTTTAGCACCCAAGCTAGGAACCGCGTGAGGAGAAGGATCCTACTTGTAGTCGAAGCACGTACGGAAAATAGGATTTGGGTAGCATCACTAGAAGTCCGCCGGAGATGTGATTAAGGATACTGAGGTACGTGAACTGGACGAATATGTCCAAATCAGTGAAAACAGAGGTGAAGACGATCATACGTTGCTGATTTCTCTAGTTTGCCATCTTCGTTGCGCGCTGGCCAATTCATCGCCTTTTTGGAAGACCTTGCCGAATCTCGGCGTTCGCACTCGTCCCGTAGCACGTCCCGGAGTTGCCACTGCATCAGCTGTGTATAGCGGCTAACAATATTAATGAGTCGTTGGTCGATATCACGCCGACGTTCCTTGTCAAGAAAAACGACGAGCAAAGATCGGCTATCCTTGAAATAAATTCGAGGCTAGAAATAACGGTCAGATGAACGCCCGCTGTCGAGAAAGATATACTTGCGCAACATCACGGAAGAGGAAGGTTTTGTCACTGAAGTGAGCGACTTGATCGTGTGACCTGGAAATTATTTAAATAAACGAGAATGGTCAAATCACGAGCGACCAAAACGAACCAGCGCTGCGCCTTCTGGGGACCATCCAATTCAACGATGCTTCCTGGAACGAAAAACAATCGTCGTGGAGCCTCGTGAGCGTCGATGATTTCGCCATCATCGTTCTCAACGAGGCCGTCCAACATGTAGAGGTGTGTTCGACCTATGATGATAAGACCGGCTGCGCAAAGTGTGAGTGAATGAGAGGCTTCCATTCATTTACGCATACTCACGAGATGAATCAACACCGGCTATCCGGGCAACGGTGGTGACCGCTTCGATAACGTCGCCGGGCTCCAGCTCGTGGCGCACCCGACGGTGTTTGTCATCAGTAATCTCCTCCGCCAGTTGCCGATCTGTGACAAACCAATATCAACGTGTGCCTTGCGTCTGTTAATCCTACTGACCGTCCATATCTGTCGCGGAAATCTCGTACGATTCTGCCCATGGTGGGACCTTGTATAATCGTTGAGGTGGATTTACTCGACAGAAGTGAAGACGCTGACCTCAACCTGAACGATCGACTGCGAGTCTGCTTCAGGCGCCTCCACATTACGCACGCTCTGATCGCTCGTGTCGACCCGGATGGCAAGAGATTTATCGTTCATGGGCTCTAATTTTTTTCTAGTCGCGTTGTCAGTGGAGACATTCCTCCATTGGAACAACACTCACCTAACGCGATGCGGTCCCTCCGTCTCATCTAACCGCCAAGCACGGATCTCAGGATTGGGCCACAGACCACGCTCCGACGTCAAAAGATTGGACCATTCAGTCAAGCGCGACACCTGTCGTCTATTTTCTCGGCTGGAGAGCGGAAAATTTAGTCTCCCACTAGATGAAGAAGACGTAGGCGCTCACAGATCTAATATATTTTTGCGCAGCCGCTTGCGTTCAGATGATTGGATGGTCAACCGCCACTCGTTCATCCGCGTCATGGTCTTCACGACCGTTCGTTCACCGACCTGGATACTGAATCGAGCAGACGCGATCCTCTGCCGGACGGTCCGTGTGTCGACGACAAGCTGTGGGTCGATTTCGGTCTTCTCCGCTGACGGAGCGAGCACCGACTCCGCCTCCTGCAGAATGTCCAAAATCTGAAAAATACCGTCAGATCTGAGACGCAACAACTGGGGTCGGTGGGATGCATACCTCCCGCTTCTGCGCCCCAGCCACAGCATTATCAAGCGCAAGGCCGAGTCCAAAATGCGTCAGCTTCTCCAAAATCCGAATCGTGCGCTGATTGACCTGCGCCGCGTCCGTGACCCGCAATACAAACGTCTTGTAGCTGTTAACAAACAGCTGCGTCGTCTGCTGCGACTTGAACACCTCGCGGAACCCGCTGCTCGACGCATGCAGGTCCATCAGCTCCTCGATCAGCACCTCCATCGTCGACTCGACCGCCCACGACGAAGTGTCGTCTGATCAAACGTCGTTAGCAAACAACACCAAACCAAGTTTCAACCATGAAGTTGAACGTACCATCAACGACATCGCAATTCCGCGCGATGTGCGCGAGCCCGGCTTGGAGGGCGCAGAAAATGGTGGGCACGATGTGCGGGCACGCGATCGTCACCGCCTCGGTGTTGGTGGGGTTCGGGCTCTTGGGGTCGCCGGTGGTGAGCCGCCCAAGGAGAATATCAAGCGCCGCCTCGTTCACGCTCGGGTCCCAGCACGCCGGCAGCACCGTCTTAAGCACGCTCCACCCGCTGATCAGCTCAAACTTGCGCGCAAACGCCGGCGACATGTTGTTGCTAATCGCAATCAATATGAGAATCTGGTTCGCGATGACGGGCGAGGGCCGGTCGCCGAGCAGGAGGATGCAGATGCGCGTTAGCGGGAGCACGGCGGCGAATTTGTTGTATAGCGTCGGGATGGCGAGGAGGGAGATGAGCATCTCAAGCACCTGCTCCGCCTTGTCGCGCGGGTCGCGATAGTCGATCCGCGACAGCACGCTCTGCGGCGAGCTCGCGTCCCTGTCCCTGTCCGTCTCCGCCCCGCCGCCGTGCAAGTTCGCCGCCAAGTAACTCACGAGCGGCTTGATCGCCTCGTCTTTCGAAAAGTTCGCCAGTGCCGCGGCCTTGAGCGCCTCGATGACGTAGGGGACGACCTCGGGCTGGTACCAGTTCGTCTGCAGCGCAAAGAGGAGCTTGCGCACGAGCCCGATCTTGGCAAAGCGCTGCTTGACGTTGAACTTCTTGTACCGGCTCGTGATGAGCAGCGTCGTAAAGTGCTCGAGGTGCACGCGCTGCACCTCCTGCCGCGTGCGCGCCCACAGCTCAAAGTCCAGCGCGATCGCGCGGTACGCGACGGCGTTCACCACCGTCGAGTGTCTGTTAGTCAAAAAAAAAAAAGTCAGAAGGGCACGTGCTACGAAAAAATTGAACCATACTCAGGTGATCGGAAGTTGAACCCAAGGAACTCAAAAATCGTCTCGAACCCGGTCATGTTGACCATCTGCGCCTTGGGCCGCAAGACACTCGCGAGGATCTCGTACCCCCTCAGACGCTCCATGTCCTCCGAATTCTGCCAGCTATTCCGCAGCCCGTCCACCAGCACCCCGAGCGCCCTAGAAACCTCGTGCGGCGTCTGTCAAAAAAAAGTCAACATCACATCACCAATAATAATAAAAAATCGGAAAGACGAGTTCCGTATTTTCTCTTACGTTAGCAACCTGCAACAACCGCAACGGCACCGCCGCGCCGCCGATCTTCCACAGGGAGAGATCCAAACACGCCGCCTTGACGATGAACACGTCGCCCTGCGTCCGAAACACCCTGTTCGACCCGTTGCCGTTGGCAGGCACGACCCCCGCCTCCGGATCGTTCGCCGGGCAGCTCAACGGCGACACCGAGAACACAATCGCGCCCTCCGCGATGCCCAGCCCGTCTTTCACGACCTTCATCAGCTGTGGCGCCGCGGCCAGTGTCGGGGACTTGGGGTTTGCGGAGTTGCTCTTGTTGACGACGGTGGAGAGGTACATGTTGAGGGACGTGCTGGCCTCGTACGTGAGGAACTTGGTGAGCAGGGGGTCCTGGAAGTTGCCGGAGTAGCGCGGGCCGAGGTGGTGGATGAAGCGCGGGAGGTCGTCGCCTGGGACGTCATTATCAAGTTGATAAATTCAAAGAAAGAAAATTGGGGAGGACCCACCAAACGGAAACCCCATCAAATGCGCACTCGCAATGCACCAGCTCATTCTCGTCTTGTTCGAGTCGTCGCCGAGCACATACTGCACCGCCTGCGGCGTCGAGTCGAACTTGGGATAGTTCCAGTTCAGCCCATCGTTGAGCACGCCGTCGATGTATAGTCCTAACCAAAAAAATTATCATCAGTTGAATTTATAAAGATTTGGATTGAATTAAATTTCTGGTTGAAAGGAAGCAAAACGAAAACTCACGAATAGCCGGATTACTCGACCTCGTCGGATAATGCACAAGCGCAACATGCGTCCACCGCATCTTGTGCACATTACTCTTCCGGAACACCCCACCTCGCGGTTCGCGCTCGTCCCCACCTCGAGCTTGCCGTCCCCGCGGAGGGAGAGCGTCACCATCGTGCGCCCCACTGCGGGTGGGGTATTCCCGTTCATCCGCGCGTGCGGCGTGCGCGCAGTCGCTGCGGTGGGGGGAGGGTTATTGGAAGCAGCAGTTGGGACGATGCGCGCGGTGAAGATGGGATGCGTCGTCGTGGGTAGCTCTTTGATCCACACCCACATCTGCTCCCGGTACCATTATATTATTATCATTTTTCAAAGGGAGGAAACGCACCATGAACGTAAACCCCTGCAATGGCAGCCCTTTGACGCCCTCTTCCGTCAGCGTCAACGACGCGGGGCTCTCCATCGAGAAATGCTCGAGCCAGCGGCTCTTCATCGCATAGCGGATCACCTCGAGCAGCTCCGCGTCGAGCATCTCGTCTCCCTTGACCACCTCGCGGAACAGGGCCCGCGCGACCGCAGGGGTCGCGCCCATGTCCAGCAGCCTTCGTAAAAGCTTCTGGAGGACGTTGCGCTCGAGCTCGGGCACGCCAGGCTCGACGAAGCGCGCGAGGAGCGGACGTGCGAGGGGGAGAGAGGCGAAGACGACGTGGTTCCGGTGGGTGGTGTTGGAGAGCGCCTCGAAGAGCTTGAGGACGGCGTAGCGCATCGTGGGGTCGTCGCGGGTTAAATGAGGGGTGAAGCGACAGAGGAGGGCGATGGCGCCGGGGCGCTTGATGCCGCCGAGACGGGAGACGACTTCGCGTAGAGTGGTATCGACTTCTGCGAGAGGCGCGTTTCGAATGGATTTGAAGGTGCCGGAGAGGGAAAAGTTGCGAAAGGCAAAGGAGAGCAAGAGACCCATGGTATAGTCGACTGTTTGGGGTCTGCGACGAGGGATTGGATGGCGCTGGCCAGAAACTCGTATCCGACGCGTTTCTGCGCATTTATTAGTTCAATATAACGAATAATAACTGACACGCACCTTGAAATACTGTGCATTCTCCTGGTGGTCGGTAATGGCGTCGGAGGTGATCATGAATGCAAGCCGGCTGCACTCAATGGTCTCCGAAATGGCCTCGTCCGTCGTCCCTCGCTCATGTGCAGTCGACAACGCACTCATTAACCCCACGAACCCGTCCATCTCTCGAAACACATCCTTGGTCGCCCCCAGCGCATCCTGGATCATTATGCGCTGTATCTCGACCAGTACCTTTTTCCCCATTCAAATTTCATTCAAACAGGTCAAAAGAAAGTGTACGCACCTCCATCCGTGCATGCGTCGTCTCCGCGAGCTTAAGCTTATCGACAGATATCCTCATGAGCTCAATGAGGACGTCTCGAGCAAAATCCTCCGGGTCGAGCTCCTCTTCGTCGGGAATTGAGGGGTGGTGGCATTGTTGGTCACAGCCGACCGCGGGGACGAGTCGAATCGAAGCCGCAGCGGGGTGAGGAGGGTGCGCAACATGACTTGGCGGTCGACGTTGAGAGACAGCGAGCAACGGCGCTGATCGTAACTGATGGCGGCTGACTTCAGGGTCACAAAAATATCTTATCTTATCAAGTGTTTCATAATTCCGCTCTTGCCCGCGATGAACAGATGGCAACAACGGTACCGGGTAACTGCCTTCCAAACGACGGATCCTTCCAAATTAACACCATACAGTCGAATCGCTCATATGGAATATTGTCAGGATAGTGCCCGGTAAGACGGTTATTCCATAGTAGATAAAATAAAATAAAAAACGAATTTCTTTTGGGACCTGCGCATGCAGTCATTTGAGGAACAGCCTTAATTGTTTGAACTTTCTGCATCCTTTCAGTGTAGGATTTACGCAGATGCATCCATTCTGCGGTTTAGTATCGATCTTGACTCAGAGGGGAAAAGACACCTATGAATCGTTGTCGTAAGGTTCACTGGTAGAGGTCTACTGTCAGTGACGGCCGTTTAGATTGGTTCGATGACTGCTGAGTCTGAATCCCATCCAGGATAAAATACCATCCCTAGTGACCTGTACGTTCGCTGAGAAGCAACACAAACCGTACAGCATCTTCGTCGGGCCTTATGATATCAAGCCGAGTCAATATCGGAGTCGGCGGGATTCGAAAGGAGTGTGGATCACATCATGCCTAGACTCACACACCAAGAACAGCTTTCTTTGTTGAATATATATATTAGAACGGGTCTTGAGTCCTCGCGAAGCTGAACTCACGGGAACCAGGACCATATTACGTCGCCAATTGGTATGCCATTGACAGGTTCCTAAATACAAGAAACTGTCGCCATCCTAGTCTTCAGCTATATTGTCAGTAGAAACAGAGAGACACCGCGAGATTAATCTGACGCCCCCTCGCTGCCCCCCTCTTCGTTGCCTTCTGAATCATCGTCGGAGTCCGTGTTCGTGTTACATTCATTGTCATCGCCCGAGTCATTCGATTCCGCGTCCTCGTCCGACTCAGTACCCAGACTAGTCACATGTGGAGTCCAATGTACCGGGAGTTCTATATCTTCCTCTTCCTCCGGCCGTACCGAGAATGGGTCCGTGGCATTCAATGAACGATTCAAAAAGAGCAACCCAGCATACGATTCCAATGCGATGGAGTACTGGGAATGAGGTATACTGGATTGAGTGATATATAGCTCTTGTAAGCTACATTCCGATCTTGAAATCAACGATGCAATCGTCGCAGGGCCGTGTTGAAGGATAGTCTCTGTGATCTGAAGTTTCTGAAGAGCCGGGAGGGTGAAGGTATCTATAAATCCCCAGGAGGGGTCCGCAATGTCGCCTGTCAAGACTAAAGTTTCCAGGTGCATGAGAGTTACACGCATGCTACAAAATGTGGTTAGTTAATGGTTTCCAGTATATAGATGCTCAAATGACATACCCGGGCCCAGGATCATCGCTCCACCTGGACGAAGTGTGCAAATCGCAGTAGACAGGTTGGCGCCTGGATCAAAATATCCACCACTTCGCGCGGGCGAGGAAAGCGCAAGGATAACACAGTTAATTGGGACCATGGGAAAAAGATATATATATTGTTTGAAAAACGAAAGAGCGACCTTTCGCAATCGAGGTGCCGCATGAAAAACGGGGATCAGAACCGAACTATGTTCCTCATCCTTAATACCACCCATCAACAGGGTACGAAGCAGAGGGAGTGGACCTTCAATGGAAGGGAAAGGATGGACAGGCGAGTATAACTTCAAATGTTCCCAGCGGGCGCAGTGGCGGGCGATCGTCCGAAGGAATGGGTCCAGTGTGCCTTGGTTATCGTTGTGGTGACCCATGTTCAGACTGATGGAGAGCGGGCAGCAGCCAGAACGCTCCAGTGATATTTCCAGGAGACGAAGCTTCTGTTGGATCCTTTCTGACCTGCGCAAGGAGAGGGAGATTGCCCTCCAAAGCGCGGGAGTGGTCAGGGCTATTTCCCTCCATTCTCGGCATATCTGGCCAAGAAGATTCGGGACAACATTAATGGACCGAGAATCGGAGGGGGTCTGGGATA
>JARJLF010002680.1:0-31655 GCA_029378395.1 Mycena leptocephala | reverse complement strand
TTGCAGAGGTATGTCCCTGGGCGGAGTTGAACCGCCTTCACTGACCAGCAAAGGGACATGATCTTCCGGATCCCGATGCGCCAGCACCCAACTCGGATTCTAACAAAAAAATCAAGGCGCAGTGCAAGAATTTTAAATGCCGACGCGCACCGACGAGGTTCAGTTGCAGCTGTGTGGATTTGTATGGAGAGCTTTCAGCCCCCCTGCAAAGGAACCAACCCACCAATAAACAAACTTAGGAGACAGTTCGAACTGAAATTTTGCTGGCTTTCATGCCGGTCAAAATCTGGGTCGAAATTGCCCCACAGGGTTCAATTGGCTGCTTCGCTGCGAAATCTCGGCATGGCTTGATGCCGAAGCCACTCGCCGGTAGCTGTCAGCCACGCGCTGAGACATCTCGGCATATGCCCCGTCTATCACCGCCCTGAACGAAGTGACCCGGCGTCGATTTGAACGAAATACTACGGTACTCGTCATGACCAAAAGTAACTGGAATCACAGATGTCTTCGAAAAGCTCGTTGGCTCTTGGCCAGTTCTTTTCTACAATTCATGAAGTAATCTCCTGTAAGCAGGTCCGAGCCGCGTTCTAGACCGCTACACCAAAAGGTAGATAATTGATTAGATAGTACTAATCAATCGCGCGGCTATATAAGGACTTCGGGATGTGTCGTAATCAGCATGATTACACCCTTCCCCTCTCTGAAGAACTGTATCCCTTCCCTGTGTTCCCGATGGTAACAGAGACTGTGTGGGTTTCTCCAGTGGTTCCAGGTCTTATAAATCAACCCCAAGGTTTCGATCCTTGCTGCTGGCTCTCGAGGTCACGTGATCGGTAGTCCCGGTGACCACCGGCCTTTTGCCATTTTTATGTGTAAATGGTGCCGGGGGCGGGGTTCGAACTTGAGTGACCTTTGCCAGCATTATCTAATCAATTAATGTAAGCAGGTCCGAGCCGCGTTCTAGACCGCTACACCAAAAGGTAGATAATTGATTAGATAGTACTAATCAATCGCGCGGCTATATAAGGACTTCGGGATGTGTCGTAATCAGCATGATTACATCTCCCCTGCATTATGTCACCGGAAAGCACCATCCACCATGTTCGCCTTGAAGTAAAAACCGGTGTTTAAACAATCTTTTGAACAACTCTTAGATTTCAGTTCCTCCCACCATGCTTATGGATATTTCTGAGATCTTGAAAGCTTGAGAAATACTGTTGGGACAGGTGCCAAGAGGGAAATATGCATATTTTCCAAATTTATTACTGTACTGTGAACCTCGAGCCCAAGTGCCATAAGAGACTTCAAATTCATGTGCCATAAGACCCATGATGCGATGAACGCAGTGTCGCGCCGTGCTTGCCTCTTCTTTGTGGTGGTGATATTTAGGTGGTCAATCTACATGAAGTCCGACAAATTTCTCTGGGTCCTTGTTAGCCGGAGCAGGGCTGGCACATGAAATTAGGGAGACAGGGCTTGTTCCAGATGTATGAGCAGTATTTTGTTTCGCCTCATCCTTTCCAGAATATTTGACAGGGTGATGGTTACTCCGTTTTTTCGCATCTTGATCATCATGGTATACCAGCTTCGGGTCTCAGTGCTGCGCAGGCCAAGAGAGCACTGCTATATCACCTAATGTCAGACATGTGTGCTACTAAGCTTCCGAATGGATTGGCACCTTAGCTATGAATCATATAGGTTGCTTATCTGTTGCAACGGGTTTCTCGTCTCCCGTACACATGAGCCATGCAGCATGCAGTATTGCTCTGTCTTCTGAATTACCTGATGTTCAAATGCGCATTATATCTAGTGCTCTGGATATCCCCAAGATTCTGATGTCATCTCCGAACTAGCGAGAAGGCGCCGGGAATTGGTCAACAGCCACGGTGTTTCCAATCCCTTGAATTCAATGTTTAATGGATTTGCAAGTCTTCGAAAGCCTGCCCTGATGGCTTTAGCGGCCCTACATGGTTTAAATATCAGTGGCTATACGTCGTCAGCTGCTAGGGCCCGATTCCGCACATGGCCCTTATGGGTTCCATCGGAGTGCCGTCTATATCACTCCACTCCACAGTGTCGTCCTCGCTAGCAACATCACCGACTGCCATGCCGTCAGTGTCCGCGACCTCGCACATGTTTAGTATCAGGCGAGCGATAAGGACCGCGGAGAGACTGAGGGACGCAGAGGTCAAAATGAGGTGATTAGATAGCATGGACACGAGACTCACGCGCTCCCCATCCATGCAAGACTGCCCACCAAAAAGGGCTTTCCATAGGTTAGCCAGTCGACCTATGACTAACACGGTACGTACATTGCTGAACTGATGCGCGAATCATCATATTACTATTAGACGGACAATATATAACGTGTGGGCCATTGACGCACATAATAAATCAGGATATTGGCCACGTCCACCGCAACTATCAGACTATTATCTCATTCATGAGTATACGGGATTTCATTTCAACTTGAATAGCCCCACCAAAAATAGACAAATCCTAATCGTCAATTCATCAGAAGTAAGCGTTAAGACACGTAGGATTTCTAGAGAAGAGACGCACCATCTAGGACGAAACAGTTCACAAACCGGGAGTGATAGTTGTCATGCCGCCAATGCAATATACCACGCAGAAGTGTGAATGCAGGTCTTGATTTCTTCTGGGTTAAATTTCCTGAGGATTCGTCAGAAGCTCATTTGGACGCCAATGCAACATTCCAGGACCTTAAGAGAGTTGTGGAATATAAGTAGCAGCCAACAATAGTATCATATCATGGCCTAAACACCAAGAAGTAAATGGACATAGGCTAAACTGTATTCACATGTATCACAAAGATACATGTACCATTCTAACTATCCATTTTCCTTGCCTCCATAGCTCATGGGGAGAGGCGCAAAAGCAAGATTGATCGCAATTTCCTAAAAAAGGCAAGGCAAATGATGCCGCCGCAACTGTAAGTACCCCCTCCCAAAATTTTAGCCGACAGAACTTGGGCTCTGTAGTCGGGATCAATCGCTGAAGAAACTCGATATGACAGGGCGATGCAAAATATGACATTTTTTGTGGTGTGTTTCTATCACCAATAGCGCATGAATTAGTCCGAATTGTCCAGCTACAGTAGGTTTCATTACAATTGGTACAGAACTACACTAAGTGGACAAAATAATGTCCGATCGGCTTTCGTCCATTTCTGGACGACCAAAGCAGATTTCGACACAAACTAAGATGTCACATTATCTTGAAAGTCGAGGCCGACATTTCTAGCATATTTTGGTATCAAAATATATTGATGCGCCATCAGAATGGCCCAGACACAGAAATTAGGATTTTCAACTCAATCAGGGAATTTTTTAGGCACAATATAAATCAGCCAAATTGTAGCTTGGAATACGCTCATCAATTCCCTGGATTGAACCAAGCAAAAATATACAGGGCATAACGTGCTACAGCAGCCGCAAAGTGGCCATTTTGGCCTTATTTTGCTGTTTTTGGCTCATTTTTGCTGTTTTGCCTACTTTGCGGCAGCTGTAGCAGGTTATCCGCTGTATATTTTGCACCAAACGGATTCGTCAGCACACCCCAAGCTACAATCAGGCCGATTCAGATTCTCCTCAAGAGAATTCCTGACTGAGCTCAAAAATGCGATATTCTGTATTTGGGCGACTGCGATGGCACATCAATTCAGAAATGGCCGAATACCCATCGGACATTATTTTTGTCCACTTAGTGTATGGGCAAATCGGTCGTGAGGATCAGAAACTGCCCAAAACGGCAATATTTTCATGCGCGCCTTCGGTACACCAACACACTGTCGATAGCAGGCTGGATTCGAGCCTAGCAGCGGCGGCACGGATGGGAAGGGATTCGGTTTGCAATCCAGGTGCGGGGATCTAGATTGCAAGTGGGTCCTTCAAAACACCTTCATGCCCACATTTCATTCCGAGTCAATACGGGCAAAAACAAGCCTGTTCAACCGTTACGGCCTGGAACTTCCTGCAATGATAACTTGTTTACCGAATTTCGGAACATTTGGAATCCCGGTTCGGCTTGTCGGCCCGAGTCGCCGAATGATCAGTGATGCACACGTGGCTGACCTTGACATAATATCTGCCAGCTCATCGTTGCTCACGACAAGGCAAGCATGAAGAATTTTGCTCAAGAGCTTATCGACGAGATAATCGACCATACGGCGAATATGAGGATGGGGGCAACCGCAGGACTCTGCGAGTCCCCTTCCCCGCAAACGCTGGCAAAAGTGGGGGCCCTGGGGCTTGTCTGCAAACAATGGTGGCCGCGGAGCAGATTTCACCTTTTTTCATATTTGATCCTTAACCCAAGAACGATCCAGTCCTTTTTTGATCTCGTCGACAACTCTCCATGTCCAATCCTGACTTTCATCGAAACTCTGGATCTGCAATTCGACCATACTCCCGCGCTACTGGACGAGGGCCAGCTGCGCCGGTTTGGTCAGAGCTGTGGACTCAAGACCCTCTGGATCCAGGTTCCACGCTTGGAGGAATCGAATACCATCCAGTTTCTGTCGTCGTTGCAATTTCATGTCGCGGTTTTGGGGAGCTCCGTACCCTCAATTTCCGCCTTCGCTATGATCTTCGACAAAATTTCACTCGGTATCACAATTAGCGTTGTCTCATCCTTTCCTTCCCTCGAAATTCTGTGGCTTTCCGGGGCTGAAATGGATGTGACTGGTGGACTCCCCAAACTCCCGCCGCCACCATTATCCATTCACACCCTAAAGTTCCATGTCGCTGGGCCTGGCGCAGATGGTTTCTTCAAGTATCTTCTATCTCTTCCCCGTCCCCTTCACCTCCTGAAACTCGAATTTGATGCACACCACACCGACCCTGACGGTGCCGTTGCTTCGTATTTTCGTTTGGCGGGAGGCACGATTCAGCACATGCAACTTGATGTTCCCCGACTGCAACAGGGTCAGTTTCTTCCGAGTCCCAGCTGCATCCGACACTCATACACCGATAGGAATTGTTTCATGCGCACAGGTGATCATCCAGCACACCCCCAACCTACAACGTCTTTATCTGGCGGGACAAGTTGTGCCAATCCTAGATTTTATGGCGGCCATATCCTCCCACAAACTGAATGTGCTCCGCATTTATCAACTCATACTGGAGGACTTGGACGATATGGTAGAAAACCCGTGGCGCGACATTGATGCGCTGCTCGCGTCGGAGCGGTTTCTTGCCTTGCGTCTTTTTCATGCCCATGCAACCCACATCAAACTTGTCGGAGACCTGGATCCGCAACAGTACCATTTCGACTTCACTGCCTCATCAGAAGTCCGAGATGCGATGCCCTTGAGCACTGCGCGAGGGATTCTGCATGGTCCGATGACGATGTAGTACTCAGGGTGCGATCGTCGCGGCGCGACAGATCCTCGCAATTAATAATGTTACCTTGCTTGTAACTGCAAGCCCTGGAGTTCACGACTTTTGTAATTGGCTGAACCTTTAGGTTTAGCTACTTACATGTGGGAGCATATCGATTGGGGTCACTTTTTGACAACAAATACAAACACAATTTAGTAATAACAAGTTAGTCATGCACAAAAGCGATACAGAGAAAGCAAAGAAAACAGAAGTGAAGTTGGCAGTGTACGTCGGCTCCCTCCCAGTTGCAAATTTAAGTTGCGCACAATTCTTTTCCTCTTTTGTGAGCAAAGAGCTTCGGGTTTTTATGTTTAGTCATATCTGCTTTGTGTTCGGGTCTGTATCCGTTCGGACTCGGAATCCGAAAGTCACTCTGCCAGAATCAAGCCGCACCCGAAGGTCGGTGCACAAGTCCCTCCTCAATTCAGACCCAACGACATCAGTAAAAAACGAGACTATATTTAGAGTATTCTAAAATGTGCCACCAAGTTTATAGAGCATTCGGGTCACATTTGAGGCCAGCAGAAATTCAAAAGTTGGATTTTGCTGAATTTTGGATGTGATCCGGGGTGATCACCTGCCAAATTCTTTGACAGGGGTATGGCCGATTTTGCGGTACCGCCTCGGCATCTTCAATGCTTCCTCTTCAGACCGTCAAGAAATCTGAAAATATTCAGACAGTGGAATCATACCTAATATCAGTTGAGCCAGTCCAATTTCTAGAGCAATCCAAGCCCGAAGGCTCTAACAGCCCTTCCATGAAAAAGCTTTTGCAAAGAGGCTGGGCCCCAGCCGGATCAACGACCAATCAGCCACTTGATCAACTTGGTTCTGGATGTGAGCTTTAAATGTCCGGTAGATTCAAATGGGATAAGGATCTTTGAATGTACGGATTTCGGCCAAAAAAAAAATGCAGTTAAGCTGTAAGCCCTAAAAAGCCCGCCACATTTTACAAATATTTTGCATTGTGCATGTCACATCTGATCCAATTTGAAATCCAAGGTTCAGCCTCCGCCTCAAAGAGGCCCAATCCATGTCATGTATTTATTTTCTGTAGACCCGGGGGCCGGAGTACGGTTTACAGTAGAGACTCGGATGAAATCTGATCTGATGTTTTCCCATTGGCGAATTTAAGTTTAGATCTCAGTAGTTGAAGGGGTCGGGTCCGTTATATACATGGCGTGGGATTGGGCCTCTTCGAGGTGGGTGCTGAACCTTTACAGTAGGAGATGAGAACATTGCTGACATGAATTTTACTCACATAAATTCTGATTCTGTTGCAACTCACTCGTAGAGCTAAACATGTTAACTGGGTTTTTCTTTCCGTGATGTAGTACTGTATGAGCTTAATCATGGTGGGAATGTAGATTTGGACGCGAAAGAGCCAGGTTTCGCGGAAGAGGATGGAGTTCGCAGATATTTACATTCATCATTCAATTTCGTTTTACCCCGGTGTGAGTGGTGAGAGCTCTGGCTGAGTTGATACCAGAAAGCCAGGGAATCCGGACCGTCTCCATGTCATTTTCGCATATGGCCTACTGGCAGCCCCTGTGTTTACAAATTTTGCAAGATAATCACTTCTTTAGAGAGATCAAAGATTATAAGTTATAATACTGGACCTTGGAAGTATTACTCGTAAATTGACACCCGTCAAACCGCAGATCTTCTCAATTCATCATCGCCGTCATCTCCTACTATTGATCACCTGTTTTTGTAAAAGTGTGTACCTTTGCAAAATTTCGATCCAGCGATCTCGCTTCTTGGCAAAGTGTCAGCCAATAAATCTGGGAGACTCATATAGCTGGTATTCGGCGTCCCCGTACGCCACAAGGCGGTACTTTGAGAAATGAGCTCGGAATTAAATCAATGGTTGATTATTTGGCACTGATCACTGCCAGCCAAATTTCCCAAGTAATTTTTTTTTGCAAAGGTGGGCAACACCTTCGGATCTCCAGTGCGGCCTCAATTCTGACTCAAAAATTCAAGAGCATGAGTTTCAGCATATTCATATGCTAGGCATTCTGCATGTCTATGCCAAGACCAATCTGTCCAGAGAGAAGAAAATACTCAACTCAACACATTGAAATTTTTTTGCAAAAGTAGGCGATCAATAGTAATTCTCCCAGCTTCTCTTCCTTCGATCCTTGCGCCACCCACAACATCCGTCAGAACCATCAGTGGTCAAGGGTAGGCCGGAAAAGAAAAATTGGGGCTCCCATTTTTTTGTGGAAATTGGCCGGCAGCGTTATTCTGGATTGATTTCCACGTCTGCGAGCTGTTGAAAACCGATTCGCGAACATCTCTCTTTTGAATCACGCAAAATAGCCCCATCAATCGGCAGTGTCCTCCCATGATCGTTGTGTACATGGACACTGGACACATTGACCGATGAACGATACTGAGTCTTTGGTTATCCATGGGTCCTGCGTGCATAAATACAATTAAAGTGGCTTGCGCGGCCTATCGGTGGTTGATCTAGTCTCTCCTAGACAGACGCTTCAACAATATTTGACGTCGTACCTCCGTTTGTTGAAGTCTGTTAGTAAGCGCGGGGGTCCGATCAGAGTAAAAACCTTGTTACATAATCATCGGAGTTTGAACTTCCTTGTATTCTCGCCGTTTTGACAGCGCAAAGCATTTTTCTCATTTTCTTTCGGTGCAGACTCACTATTAGTGCATATCTGCGCTGATCTGCCTCTTAGGAATTGCCCAAAACATCCTTGAATTAAGGTTTCAGCACATGGCTCAAGACGACGTGACATAAATATGGTGTTTACCCATCAACTTAACCTCTTCCACAGCAACGTCAAATGGTACCCAAAAAATCCAAATAAATTTGGGCAATCACAGAAGATGTCTATCATTATGATTATTTTGTTTCTGGGGCGCGCGACATGGAGCAATGGGCTCATTTCGTGATTATGTAATAAGCTTTTTACTCTGATCGGACACCGGAGCTTAAAACAGGACTATGGTTGATCGGCAGGGTAGAAAAATAGTTCATGAGGCTATCAATATTCTAGTTACTATTCTATGCATGTGAATCACAGTTTCTGACCGCTCATCGTGCCTTGCGTCGTCTTGACTTGGTTTCGAAACAGACCGGCAACTGATGGGCATGGGAAATTACCCTATGGGGATGCATATTAGTTAGTTAGTTCAAGGTCGTGGTCTCGAAAAAAAAATCGTCCCTAGATCGTTCTTTTGAATGCCGGACTACCCTTGTCAGTGGTCGCTGCAAGGTCGCCGGCGTTCACATCCGAATCTGCGTGGCAATTGATCGCGGAGACACGGCAATTGATCGGGACGGATCGGTTGTCGTCAGCCGTAAATTCTTCCTTTGCAGGTTCCTTAGCCGGGTAGCAAGATCTTCGGGGACTGAATTCTCGTCTTCTGCCGGAGAATCTGGTTCGTCATTCGCATCAACGCGGAAAGTTGTCTGAAGCTTCTCTGAGGCAGCTGCTCGTTCTTCTCGGTTCCATGCAAGACTACTGTCTTCAGAGCAAGCGTTTCTAATCTTTTAGTCTCGCGTCTCAGATCTTCCGAAGGGCGACAGCATATTCTGGCGTTATCAATAGTGTTGTTCGGGTCGGGTCGGGCTGGGCTTGGGTTGGGTTGAGGAGGGCTAGGGCTTCAGAATATCCTGAGCCCGACCCAAGCGGTCCGGGTCGGGTCGGGCTTGACTCCATATATTTTCCAGCTGTATTTAGGTGAGTGCTTGACTCGTAGACGTCCTGTTTATGCTCTGTCTTACATTTAGAACTGCGAGGGCATCTTCGAACCGTCAAACGACCACATTCCGAGTATTTCAGTCGCATCGATACATTAACTACCTTGCCCACCTAGTAAAATGCAACGAAGGTGAGTTGAATTCATGAAGGAGTGAAAATGAGCCCACATATATGCTTCAAGCGCCGCAAAATTTCCTCTTTCATCCTTGAAATTTTACCTAGAGTGTGCACTGTACGACCCGGGCTCAAGCCCGGGTCGGGGGTCTTCAAAAATTCTGAGCCCAACCCTGAGCCCTGCCGGCCTACCTTGTCGGGCCTGGGTCGGGCTCAAAAGCCCGGGCTTGGCTCGGGCTCGGGCCTGAGCCCAGACCCGGGACAACACTACTTATCGAATGGTGTTAATATAGCCAGACCCTCTAACGATGTAACTCTCGAAATCATCACGTACGGGGCCTCAGTACTACGCGAGTCGGCCAAGTTGATTACAGCAGTCTCCAATGTTCTCCCCTGTGCCTTGTAACATGTCATGACAAACCCGGGCTGGATTGGAAGCTGAGTCCGCTTGACTGTACAGCTTTTAAATGTATACGGATGCTCAAGTTTGAAATCCACAGTGTCTTCATTCCCCATTCGTTGGTTCGTTTTACCAGAATCCAGGACATCAGCCGCTGCATCAACGCAGATTCCTCGACGGGAACTCGACCAATTTTGTCGCTTGCATAATACCAATGCAATTGGTGGCCTATGGATGGACACGGGTACGGGTTGGGGTACAAGAGAGCCAACCTGGACCCTTACCCGGAAAACCCAAACCCGAACCCGCGGGTTTGCGGGTTGCTCACGGGTTGTCGGCGAGGTCGTGCCGAGCCTGATGGGAGCCTCGGCACCTTGCAGCATGAGATATGAGGCAAGAATTTCAATGTTCTTCCATATTGTACAAAAATATACAGGCAATAATTCTTAATTTGCCCGGGAATCCTACATACCTTTAGAAAGTTTCATTTGGGACCCAATTTGAGTGGTAAAAGTCCGTAAATATGAGAAACACCATACCTGCTATCCGTCCATGCTCCTAGAAATCTAGCCATCCATAAGCAGTCCAGGTCCACAAATTGGCGCTCGATACTTACTTTATATACCCTACATCCAAATGACTGTGACCGATTTTTTATGTCTCGGCACCTGAATGCACAGTATCTGCGTCACATAGGCGCTCTCCTGGGCCTTGGGTGGCAGACATCATGGCGATAAAGGAGGACAGGAGGGCTGCATGCATGGTGGGCCTGAAAGAGATGCTGGACAAGCAGGTCCCAGGAGGCTAAATATAGCATCCCCACCCACATATACAGATGGATGGGCAGCAACCATATCCTCAGCCAGCAGTGGTAAGTCTCCCCTCTACTCACTTCCCTCCCTTCTGTGGCATGCTGACAGATTTTTGCAAATGCCGCTAGTGATGCTCTTCCGGCACATACCACCGTACTCTTCGGCTCATCAGCCCTCCCTCCATTCACTCTCCTTTCCTCTCCTCCCTCTCTCCTCCCAACACATGACACCTATCCGTAGGCCAGGTACTTGATGACGTAGCACACAAGTCTTGCCTAATGTTGCCGCGACTCCAAAGTCGAGTCGTTTGGGAGTCGAGTCGGTATAAGTTGCTCGACTCAACTCAACCTCCTGAGTCGAGTTGAACTGGATCGACTCAAGTCGACTTCAGGTCGACTTAGTCGGTGAAGTCAAGGGAGTTTTCTTCCTGATTGCTTCAGTAGGCTGTAGGATAATCTCGAAATCTCGGGGAGGGTTGGGGGAGTCGGAAAAATCGTTGTTTGTCCCAGTACACATTCCCCACATCACTGGATAATTATATTGAGCATCTTGCACTCTGATCATCCACAATCAACTAATGCCAATCACAACAAGATGAAACACTGCTCGATTACAGAATGAGATCGAAAACATAAATCTGAGCTAACTTGAAGCGAAGTAATTCATATCAGTATGAATCACATCTCTTCCAGCATTTCAGGAAACGCAGTGTCAGCAAAGTCTAAGCTATCTAAAACTTCTTTCTGGTTTGCTTCCTCCTCTTCACCACCTTATTTTGATGCCAAAGTATGCAGCCAATCTTCTTCTGCGGCGGCAATTGGGGCAGATTGCCAATCTGCTATGAAGTTGAGCCAAGATCTCTTGTATGTGAATTTGAGCATCTGCAACACTTCCATCAACATAGGGTTAATTCGGTTCCGTCGTTTGGTGTCGGTCTCAGCTGATGATGAGAAAACTCGTTCTGATGGAATGGAGGTTGCTTGCATCGGGCCAAAGTCAAGGAAAAGGCCAGGTTCCTACCCAGCCGCGTTTCGAGGCTCACAAGACAGAGTAGCGGTACAACAATCTAGATCTCAGAATAATCGGAATTTAATCGCGGTGACTTTTTGTGTGACGAAGGAAACGTGATGAGTGACTGAAGTAGGGCTTCGACCCGTCCATCCCGTATTACGGCACGGGTAATTATGGCCGTTTTAGGCGCCACCCGTCCCGTACCTGTCCCGTAGAGGCGAGCCTCAGAAGCGTATACGGACGGGACCCGTCTGTACGCCGGGTTACGGCCGTTCAGACGGGCCGTCCAGACGGGGTTACGGTCGTTGAGGTCGAGCCACACGCGTTTATAAGGGATAATGTATTGAATAATATTGTATCGTACAGGACAATTGGTGAATATGCGCTCACCGATGAATATCAGAACAACAGTAGGATATATGGAGAAGTAGGCAACGATGTATGTGAGCTCAACAGGAGAGGCTTTTCCCTGGAGCCCAATGCGAAAGCGAAGGGAGAACAAGCCAAAAAAACCCGGATACGAAAGGGACGAGGAAGAGGGCCATATGTACAATGAGCCATTGCAAACTGTGTGCTCCCAAGGCCTCCAGGGGCTTGTTGCAAAGAGTGTCCCGCGTTCTAGAAGGATGTCAGATACGTAAATGAAGTATACAATCATACTGGGCAGTTCTTTACTCAGCCCGCGGGTATTTACGGTGTGCCATACGGCCGTAATACGGTTACGGTGTCCAGTCCTAATCAGCCGTGCCTATGGCAGATCAAGGTCGTCGAAGCCATCCTCAAGCGCGACGGAGACGTCGTTTGCATCTCCGCGACAGGCTCTGGGAAAACTCTTACCTTCTGGCTTCCCCTTCTTTTCCGATCCGACAGCATCCAGCTTGTCATTGGCCCCTTGAATATCCTCGGGCAACAAAATGTCGAGCAGCTAGGGCTTCCACCCGTTGCCGCGACGGCAACGGCCGTCGATTCGACGGGTGAACGACGGGCACGGCCGTTGTTCAGACGGGCCGTCGTTCGCGTTTCTAAATCTCTGACGGGACGGCACGGTCAACGGCACGGCCGTTGACGGTACAACGGAAATTAACCGGCGAGTTAAATTTGGGTTTAGCGTGTAATTCAAAGTAATTCTACCCCAGAAACTCCTGGACGGCGTCGCGAGCAAGGCGGAGGCGTTTCTTAACCATCATAAGTGTTCTGATGGTGTCGGACTTGAGACTGGCCCGTCTGAGAGATGTGATGTCACGGCCACCGGAAAAAATGCGCTCCACTGCAACATCTTGTAGGTTTACGTATACATAAACACCCGTATGTTCCTACATGTTTGTCTTCGGTAGACTCGTTGTTCATGTTGTGGACCACACAAGTATAATAACCCCCCCCCCCCAACAGCTGGCCCTAAAGATAATGAGATTTATATTTGAGACTCAAGCTTTGACACATACCAGGAATAGTAAGGATATCCTGGGCGAGACAAAATAGATTTGGAAATTGGGCCTTGCGTGCGACCCACCATTGGACAGGGTCGCAAAGATTGAAATCTTCGCGCGGGAGGCTGTAGTACTCCCGAAGCTCATCCAGAACAACACGCTGCTGGACGCGATACCTGGCGATGAAGTCCTTCTGCGGAGAGCCGAGCGGACGGGCAGAAGACGATGCAACTGGTGGAACAACCGGCACGACGTTGGACTTATGCAACGCATAATTCGCTTTAAAATGTTCATTAATGGTCATCTTGGAAGCCTCAAGTTGGAGGAGGAGGTCCTCATCGTCACCGAAGTCGGCTTTGAGCCCTTCATACGAAATACAGAGGAATGCGAGGTATTTCCAAACTAGCTGACAGTCAAGCACCTAAGCCGCTCCTAGGTCGGCCTCAGCTCGCGGGCAATTCCAGGGGGAAAAAATTGAGGTCAAGACGGGTACAAGAATGGGGATAAAGTTGCAGGGACGGCGAAGGCATGGTTAGTGAGCACCGGTGTATCAGAGGAATGCGAGGATTAGCCAAAGTGTTCAGGGCCAATACAAATATCAGGCACACAGTCAGCGATTCCAGGCGGCGATCAAGAAAACATTTCAAAAGCACAGTCGAAGATGTACAAAAGAGAAAGCAAGTGAAAATTCAGTGAGGCGCAAAATTTCAGGGACATCGAGCAAGAAGGGACCTGAAATAACTCGTCTGGTTTCCGTCTACGTGGAAAACTGAGGATAATTGGCGGACTCAGACCACATAAATATGAAGGGGCACCTAGCGAGGCCGTGTACATGGTGGTCGAAAGCAGATTTGAAAGCTGTGGAATGATTGGATCAGCAGACGTACATCGCGGGGATTCTTTGCGATTTCCCGTCTTCTACCCCTTTAAGCTAGTATATACATCGATTCGTGCCTGGAGATTTCAGACAAATTTTGTGTTAACCGTCGACCCGTTATGACACCCGTCGCGGCCATTTTTCGACGGGTGAAGACGGGTCCAACCCGTGCCGTGACCGTGCCGTTGGCGAGCACTAAAAATCGTTGACGGAACGGGCACGGCACCCGTTCGACCGTGGCAACGGCAACGGGCGGAAGCCCTACGATCAACTCGCCGCCATGAAGATTAACGGCATAACTATCACTGCCGAGACAGCAACTCCTCAGAATTCCCAGGTACGTAAACGTTCATGTTATAATTGACGTGTTATTGACATGTTATTGACGTGTTATTGACGTGTTCTTAACGTTCTCGGCGTGTTTTTCCAGGATATCGAGGATGGAAAATACAGCGTTGTTGTCACAAATGTCGAGACTTTGATGAAGCAGGATGGTGGCTTCGAGGCGCTCTGGAAGAAGCCTGATTTCATGTCTCGTCTCATCAGCCTCGTGTGGGATGAGGGGCATTGCGCTAGCACATGGGCAGGATTCCGGCCCGAGTACAAGGAGGTTCGCCGCTGGAGATACCTCATCCCACGCACTATCCCGTTTGTCATTGTGTCGGCAATACTCTCCCCTGCTGTCCTCTCCGACGTCATGAATAATCTCCAGGTCTTGCCCAACAAATGCACAATAATTCGGCGGTCAAACGACCGGCCCAATATTCATTTGGTTGTACGGGAAATGAAGTACGCGATGAGCTCCTTCAAGGATCTCGCGTTTCTGATCCCCGAGAACCTGGGCCCATGATCCGCCGAAGAAGTTCTTGATCTTCTTCGACAGCATCGCTGATTCCGTCGAAGCAGCTAAATTTCTTCGGGGCCGCCTTCCGCTGGAGCAGCGACACAAAATCAAGTGGTTTAACTCGGAAATGTCTCCGGAATTTATGTAATGATTCCGAGATGGGCGCGCTGAAAACCGGCAACATCTGGAGTTCAATGTGCACTGACTCGTTCGGAATGGTATGTACACTGTTGTCGATAGATTGAGGAGTTTACTCTGAGCAAAAATCTCTGCGCGGCCCTTCCCCTTCGCAGCCCGCGAAAACTCATCCTCCACATGAAGCGTCTTCGGCGCTTCCTGCGCTTGGTGCGCCGCCACCGCCGCCGCTTGCGCAGGGAAGTCGATGGCGATGTAGATCGCGTTGGAGTACACCGTGTCTGAGACAGTGTTATGCTCGAAGCCGGACGCCTTGAGCAGTTCGCCGAGGTTGTCGCAAAATGCCGCCTTGTAGGGGTTGAGCAGCTCGGGAATTGTGTTGGTCTGCAGATAGAGGGCTGGCCGGAACTCATCCATGGAGGCCGCGTCAACGGTATATTCCGCGACTGTTCGAGCTGGTAATAGCTAAAGGGAACAGTAGGTTGGCAACCAGCTACCAACATATTTTCACATCCACGTACCTCATTTCAATATCGTGCATGAGTTTGTAGCGGGCGGCCTTCAGCCACTCGACAGCCTGCGGCTTGAGACCCCCGATGGTGGGTGTATCGTTCTGGATGGCGGCCATAGTGTCGTGGAAGATTTTCCCCACCACTTTGAGGTCAATGCCCGCCTGGAAACAGCCATGAGAGTTCGGTGTAAGATACGAAACCGAATATCCGGTACTTATAAGGGTCAGCCGGGTAATTATTTAGTTCGAGAACATTCCCGCAAGAATCGGTGGGACAGCCGACGTATCCGATCATATGCGATGGCGATCACGAAGGCAGCATGGCGGAGCACGGGGCGCGCCCAGTGGTGATCCTGCCCGTCACATATATAGCCCATCAGGAAAACTCACTTTCCCGAATTTGTTACAATTGGGCGGATTCAGCTGAATTGTGAACTAATTTCGGCCAAATTCTGCTAAGCGAGCACATGACCCAAATTGGATCCGATCGTACATTTCAGATATTTGTGACGAGTTTGGCACCTTTGGGGAGTATTTTCTTTTCTTTTCGCCTCAAATATCATGCAAAGCAATAGAAAAACAAAGTATATTACTAATGCCTGGTTGCGCAAGAGCCGTTGGAGCCATTCAATGGCTTCTGGGCCGTGTGCAAAATTGGCACATCTGCAAAATAAAACGCGTCTGGCTGATCTGGCACCAGATCAACCAAGCGCGCCATGCTACCATAATTGCATGTGGCAGCATAATGACATGTCTAACACCATAATAACTTTTGGCACCATAAGCCTGCCAGAACTCAATTGTGGTGCTGGGCTTTCGTCGACATTATGCAGTATATTGGCTCATTCAAAGACAGGGAAGAATGTATATTCATGGAAAGCATTTATTACACAAAGGAGCCCCATAGACATTCATAGACACCATAGACAGTGTCTATGACTGTCTACGAGCTCTATGGTGTCTATGATAGACCCCCCATAGCAGTCCATAGCAGTCCATAGCAATTTTGATTTTTCCTGATGGGGAGAGAGAGCCAACTGGATCTTGCAGCGACATGCTGAGGAACACAGAATGGGGAGAGTTTCGAGCATGTATGCCATACAAAAATATCTAGTACATCGGAGCCTCAATGACCAAGCAATGCGCCCGGAAAGTGGAGCGCTTGCGTCATATTCACGTGGGGCCATCATACACACAAACAAATGTTTCACGCCACTCACTCTCATGCCTCGCGTCGCCAAATCTGAACTATGGAGTGCTGGGAAGGAAAGGGGGAACAAAATCATACCAAGAAGGAGGCGGTTCGAGTTTACAAACTAGAACAGGAGAAACCACCCAAGGAGCTAGCGAGCCTGCAATGCGTCCGTCGGCTGCAGAACTTCTGAATCACGAGCGTGTGAGGTTTACGTCCAAGGCGCAGAACCTCCTGATCCGTGAATTCGAATTGAAAGAGAGAGAATCGGCGATCAACGACGCGCTGCAAAATAAGAACGCTGAAATTCAATCCTTCCAACCGAAATCCGTGAATATCAGGCGCAGCTTCAGATAACAGGCTCGGAGGCAATAAAGTCGGCGGTGGAGCGCCGTGAGAGAGAAATTAGTGTATTACAGTGGATTGCACCAATTTCTTCACACGATGGAGAATAGGTGAAAACATATATATTCAGAAGTACATACTATAAATAGTTCGGTGGCAACAGAAAATATCTAGCACATCAGGAAAAGTGAAATTCTATGAAGTGGTTATGTGGGGCTTGCGTGGTCTATGATCGTCTATTAAGTTCCACTGAACACGATGTTAGTCTCTGATTAACTCCGACGGTCTCTGGATTGCTTGCCATTACCATTATGTCTATACGGATGTCAGCGTACATTATGTGGGTCTATGAGTGGCTATGATGATTACATGGGAGCAGAATGTGTCAATACGCTACCAAATACTCTGGTAAGCATAAATACTTGCCCAGTTATTAACAAAGAAAATAGCATGCCTCGGCGTCCAACGGTGAATTGAACTGCGGCCAAGTTGATCGCTCAACACGCCGCTTCCCACGGTTGAAAACGCTGGAAGCCGTCAAATTGGGGATAGTGCGCGCCACTGTACTGCTCAGAAAGGAGAATTAAATGTACCATTGCTGGATTTAGCACAAATCTTGGCCGTAAATTGACGACGAGCAGTTTATATGGCCAGGGAAACTCCTGCTACCTTCTACTCACCTTCCAGAGTTCAGGAGCATAAGAACTATTTATCCTTTTCAAAATCTTGTAGTTGTGACCTTGAATGGCGCTAGTGAAGCGTAGAGATGAATCTAGTAGTGTGGAATTTTGAGGTCTTTCATTTAGTTCCGCTTCCAAGGAAACGGACAAGTAGTTCAAGAGCTATTGCCTATCTATCATTTGCTCGTAATCGAGAGCCTCGATCATTCAGGTTAGTGCATCCTAATGACGAGCCTAGTTGACCCTGTCAAGGCTTTTGTTTGGTTTGGGTTTCGAGGTAAAGGGTCAGTGGTTCAATTGCTATTGCTTATTTGCCTTTTACTCAAGCCCACGCAGTTCAGCCTTAATCAATCGCCCGTAAGAATTGGCCTCGGATTCATCAAGCTAGAGGGCCCGGAAGAGGGGCGAAACACCGTTTTTTTTTTTTTGACAAGCTCCAGAAATATTTATTTCGCCTGGTATAATGATTCCCTGTTCATCGAAGATACTATTGGTATTGGTATGTATCTTCATGATGCAAGTCTTTTTAAGGTGATCCATGTCTCAAGCCTGAAGTTATTCACGATTCATTCCTGAAATCGGCCAGATCGGGGAGGTTGTCACAGTGTGTGACGCGCCGAATCCTCGTCACCCAGGCGCGAAATAATTCTCATACTCGGAGATGGGGTCTATAATTTGTCTCTCAGATCCTGAACTGCCTTCAAAGGTCTATTCTTCATCGCAGGTGAACTAGATGTATTATAGTTGAGGAAGAAAATTGCAATAGTCACAGTTAAGAGGTTGAAGCTTTCATTTACCAGAGAGTGGTTCCCAAGCCCTAGAGTGTTACTTTGAGTATCCAGAATCTCTCTAACTTTTCATAATGACATAACCTTGCCATCTGTGGATCATAGAATGTGTATCCTCCATTCCCATAAGCCTCGCTGTAGGCTTGGCGGACGACATACTCCTTGCATGTAGCCATCGTAGCACTGGAGCGCTACAGATGAATGAGCCGCAGCTATTCATTCTACCACCTACTTTGAAAGTGGGCTTCGACCCTGAGATTGAGCTACTGTACCACATGTCTGTTAACAATACCAACGGAGATATAGGGTTGGTTTCGTTCTTTTGAACTCATCAGGTGGGCAACACAGCCCACAACCAACGGCATCGATATCAGGCAGACAATTTGGCATATTGTTTCCCATGATGACGTCCTGACAGCAGGCAAAACAACTGGCCGGGTTGTTCTGCCTACCCTCAAGGACAACCATCGCCGACTGGCCAGAAAGAGACTGTGTGACTGGCCGGGCCACACAGCTCAATCTGTCCCCAGAACCCAAACAGAAGTTGCAACTTGTCAGGTTGCAACAACCTTGATCCCCCAGAACCCAAATAGAAGTTGCAACTTTTATCCCCCAGAACCCAAACAGAAGTTGCAACTTGTCGGCTTGCGACGTCCTTGATCCCCCAGAACCCAAACAGAAGTCGAACTTGCCAGGTTGTGACTTTTATCCCCCAGAACCCAAACGGAAGTTGCAACTTGTCAGGTTTCGATGACCTTGATCCCCCAGAGCCCAAACAGAAGTTCCAACTTGCCAGGTTGCGACTTTTATCCCCCAGAACCCAAACAGAAGTCACAATTTGTCAGGTTGCGACATCCTTGATCCCCCAGAACCCAAACAGAAGTTGCAACTTGCTAGGTTGCGACGACCTTAATCCCCCAGAGCCCAAACAGGAGTCACAACTAGTGTATCCCTTCAGAACATGTGTGGCATGCAATGGCAGTGTTCATGGTCAGCTATGATTGAATAAATGTTTATCCATGAGGAACATTCCACTCACCAAGCAATACAGAGAATGTAAAAGCTTCTTTCATGCCATGGGTAGAGACGAGATGAGCTTGCAACGATGCTGTGTCGACGCTGGACCTATAAAGCATCGATAAAATATCAATAAAATCAAAATTTAAGGTGGAAAGAAAAAAAAGGGTATGAGTACCCAGCCTTGACTGCTCTTGGAGAATTTCGACAAGAGAGAACCATGCTCTGCCAATGCCAATGCTAATTCACGGTGCATTATGTGTGAACAGTATGAAAGAGGGTGATCAGACCTCGGTCAGGGGCTGCCATGTGGCTTTGTGAATAAACGACGGCAGAGGGGCAGGCAAACGAAAACAAAGGAAGAATGGGGCAGAGGCCAAATGGGCATGCACAGAGTGGGGTGGCAGAGGCCAAATGGGCATGCACAGAGTGGGTGGCAGAGGCCAAATGGGCATGCACAGAATGGAGTGGCAGAGGCCAAATGGGCATGCACAGAATGAGGAGAGGCCAACAACGCTGAATTGTCCTGAAAAGCCAAGCCTTTATATATGTTCTCGGAAAGTTATTTCCCGCATCCGCTCCGGGTTTCAGAGGTTCCATCCACCGAACCCATAAACTCGGGATCAATATCTGAAGCCCGGACTCCGGAGTGCCTGTCGAAATTCAGTGCCGGAATGAGCGCCGCCGCGGCTTCTTAATGGACGACGACCTCAACTTTTTGACCAGACGTAACAGAATTCCGCTTTGCTCATTTCTGAAGGGGAACCACACTACCAAAATCGTCCAAAAAGGATGGCTCCAGGGACTACCACAATTCAAGTCAAGATAAGGATCGCCCTGATGAGTACGGAAGATTAATGGCCGCTGAAATTACACTAGAACAATGTGATGTCTGCCTGAGAGTGCATTCAATGAGATGGACAAGGATCTGACAGCGGAGGATGTTGGTTCACTGAAACTCTCAAACAATGGCAAATCCCTTGGAATCGATGGGATTCCGTACGAATTTTACACTCGTCAAGTGCTCCCTTATACCTACCCAAAACGGCCGAAAACACTTTAAATTGGGTAGTGAATTCTACTGTCAAAATTACCTGGAGCCGCGAGGTCGGAGAAATCTCTGGCTCAGTGGCTGTGAGTGTTGAACACCGAGCTAAATAATCATTCAGTAGACTCAGAAGTTCAATAACTGTGCACCTTGCCTCGTATAATGTCGGAGTCATGTAACACCGTTATTATGTATTCTCATGTAAGCACAATTCTATTGTTTTGCATACATTACTCGACAGAAATTAACGCTTTTAACAGAAATGTACAAAGCCGCCCCTCTATTTAAGCCAGCGCAGTTGGCATCCGTCACTGCTTCTCGGCTGCGCTCAGTGCCTTGATTTCCGGAGGCCAGGAGAAAATGCCGCCCTGCCGCGGTGTGCATACTTGGATAGTTCCCAATGGCACTGGGGGTTGATTATTGATAGATTTGGGTCAGAAAGGGCTGAGGGAATTGTGGTCGGCACTTTAATGGTTGAATTGGCTTCAATTCAACCCCGTGATCCACAACTGACCAGCTAGGCACGTGCATTTCAATGTATTTTCACTGTTTCGGGGCAGGGATCAGGGAGCATTTGATGAATTTAAGCTTCGCAGGCATCAAGCCATCGCTTTGAAGCCCCGGCGAGCAGAAATGGCGCCATGTACACATCCCCGGAATAATTGTTCGGCCTGGGATGCACCATTGAAGGTACGTGCATTTCTACCTGGGATAAGGGAGCACTAGAGGCGAGGACATCTGTGGTGGAGAGGCCGACTTTAGCGCATCGACCGACCGAATCTTTGGGCCAGACATTATATTGTGCAGCCAGTGTTGTTGCGCCTCATGTAGAAATATTTCCCGTACAATTGTCGTCGAGTCATACAGCGAGTCTTATTTTCAACAAAGAAATGGACGAGCTCACTCATTGTGATTATTCAATCCGCTATACAAGAATCTCTGAAGACGCGAGTGTGCCTTTTATGACCAGAAAATCATGCCTAAGCCGAAAATTTAATTGTAGACATTAAAGTATGCGCATGACAAACATAGATAATGGGCCCTGCCGTGACAGCGGACTACCGGATTATATAAAAGAAGACGCACATTGGGTCCAGAATTGGGAAATCAAACAATATTGCACATCAGCAGTCGCCAATGGTTCAATTTCCTGTAGACGTCCTGGAGGACTCATTCGCTCATGTGGAACATGATTCCAGCCTAAAATACATACTAATTCCACTTCTACAAGCTTTACGACCCGTGCCTTTGGCACGGCTACTCGCTCCGCTCGCAGCCGCCCTCCGGCAGGGTCGACAGCTTGTTGGGGCTCTGCCCCAAACCCCGGGGGTAGCTCCATATCTTATCTTAGTGTATGTTTCAAAGCAAACAAAATTTATAACATTTTACTATACATGACAAATTACCTGCAAGCAATCCTTTAGTTAGACTTCTGAATCAATTGAGAAAAATCTGTACATACCATACTTAAAGCAGAACCTCTGGGTGGACAATATTTTTTGTGGCCATGCCGGCATTGTTTTTAAACAGTGCTTTAACTCTTCAACTCGAAGTGCATGGAGAAAGTGCCACATATAACTGTCCATGAGCGAAGACATCAGAACGAAAGGCCAGACCAATATGATCCATAGACTGTGATTTGTTTATAGTCATTGGAAAGGCCAGATGAATGGGGAGCTTTCGATGCTTCGTGGCAAAAGCAATCTGCTTCACCGAAGGCCTTTTTGCCATTGTGTTCTCCAATAATCAGTTGAATTTCGATGACATGAGGTGTCGTTTTTGTAATAATTCTTTGAGAGCCATTGCAGAGACCTTGTGATGCCTCCAGATTTCGAAGGACCATAATCAGACATCCAACCTTTAATTTTAGTTTTGCCAGGGGCAATCCAGAGGTTCAAATAGAGTTAAAATATTCAATAGGATATTAAAATTATTGTGGTCAACACCCTCCTCTCGGATCACAGAATCTGCACTGTGGAAAACTGTCGTCTCTCCTGGAAGTTATAGGTAAAAGCTGTGTCAACACTACAACCAAAAACAATTGCAATTGAAGGCCTGCATTTTTTAATCAATAGGCTCTACAAATGACTCAAAAAACAGAGCAGAGATGGATTGGCACAAAAAGACACACACAAAGCGGAAGATCAGATTAGATTTCAGAGAGACAGGGGCAAAAGAGGAAAGCAACTGAGGAAACAAAATAATTGAGAGGAGAAAAGAAACAGCAGAGGGCACTGAGAAAATGGCCAGAGAAGTGTGGGAGGCAGGAGGAAACAGAAGTGGAAGCTATCGGACCTCAAATAAACCTCAGTAAACCTCGATCGAGGCGTGTGAACCGGCGGCAACATCTCGACAGAGTATATTTGACCCGCTCCAGCGCGGAACCTGCAGCTTAATTCTATTACCCTACGGTGCCGCACTGCCGCTCGCTAACGCTCGCAGCGCGCGGCACCTCCGGGAAAAGCACACGGCGGATTCCGAGCTGTGGGAACCGGCGGCGACATCTCGACAACCGGCAGCGAGAACTCGACAAAGTCTCGTGATTTATGCATGTGACTTATCAAAAAAGCTGTGCTGTCCTCTTTTCAAGTATAGGACATCTCTCTATATAATATAATGCCAGAGTCAAAGAACCTTCCAATGGAACGTCACATGCAATGACCTCACAGCTACGACGTCAGTGCGGAAACTGCCGGGCCGTTGCACTGGGATGGTCTAACGAGCACGACATAACCGCGTACTGGGACTACCAGCCGGGACGCGAGCTGGGAACAAAGAGCCCCGTGAATTTATTCACGGGTAGCACCTTATAATATAAGTAATTGCCTACATAGAGAACATTCCAGTGGAACACCCACAGCCACACGGCACAGCGGCATTGATGCCGGGGCTGCCGAGACTGTCTCAACTCAGCACGACCAACAGTGGCCAAAGAACAAATTGAATTGTACCATGGGAAGCACGAAATGGGCAGCAGGGAACAAACCAACAAGAGACTGAGAACAGCCAGCAAAAAAAACTGGGAACATGTACAGCCAACGAGAAACGGGGAACAGCTCCTTAATGGAAAACTGGGAACAACCAAGTTCGAACTGGGAACAACCAACACCTCGGGACAACTGACAGGAACTCTGGAGACCCAATCCCAGTGCATTTATTCAAGGGTACCAAATAGAGGTAATACCAGATATGCTCACAGCACAATGGCAAAGCGGCATCATGCCGGACTGCCGGCCCCCTGGAACTGCCCAAACTGCCTCTACTCGGCACAACAATAACAAATCAAAATGTACCACAGAAAACAGCGAATGGGCAACAGGGAGCCAACGGGGAACAAACCAACAAGAGACTGGGAACAACCAGCCAAAAACTGGGAATAGCTAACAGGAAACAGGGAACAGCCAGTCAGCACAACCTGGGAACTGAGTACAACCAACACCTCCTCGGGACAACCAACAACTTGAAAACTGAAGACACTCCCCGTGAATTTATTCACGGGTACCAACTAGTGAAGAAAATAAAAAGACATGGAAGTCAGTCCGTCAATGTTTGCATTTATTTGGCTTTTCTCCCATTTCTCCCACCATGTTTGAATACCTGAAGGGCACCATCAGCGACTCGAAAACTGCCCATGAATCCATGCTTCAACAAAACGGGCTCGAGGTCTGTTGGTTACCCACTCCCACGTGAGGTCCAAATAAGGTAATTTATCACGTGACTCGCAACTTCGATGCTTCGCGTGGCCTCACCAACACCCGAGTCATTGTTCGCAATCTCCTCCGATATACCGTCGAGGTAGAAACAATTCCATCAATTGTAGCTGGTACAGTGGTGGACCCAGTACGTTCTACACCATTGGAAAAGATTTTTGTGATTGTATTTGGACTTTGTGCCAAACTGAACTGTGGGCTAAATTAATATTTGTTCTATGATCTGCTGAAGCGAACTTGGCTGGGGATATAATATTGTAGCCGGTACATTTGCCTTTCGGCCGAAGCGACGCATGTCAGGGAGCATAATATTCCTGCAGCGACGGCCGAGCCTAGTTGTCCAGGCGGAACTAATATTTGTTCCTCGATCAGCCGAAGCAAGCTTTGCAGAGGATGAACTTAATATTGTAGCCGGTACATTTGCCCTTCAGCCGAATTGAGGCATGCAGGGAGCATAATATTCCAGCAGCAATCGGCTGACCTGAGCAGCCCAGGCTGAAATAATATTTGTTCCGTATATCGTTTGATGGATTTGGTTATAGATATCGATTTGCCTGTCAAATGGCAAAAATGGGCTGGAGAAGCGCCCTGCGGTACAAGCCCTGGTGAAACTGACATGAACATAGTGGCTTGGCTCAGTTGGTTTCTTCAACTCCTCCTGTTTGGACAATGGCTACGTGTGGGAATTCGAACTCACGCCTGTAACTTTGGTGGCTGTGCCATGCGCACGCCTTCCTCACCACTAGACCTAATTTATGGCCCTACTTCCTGTATGCTGTCTTGAACTCTGTCTGTTAGACTACTTCCTCTGTATTTTCAATGTTTTGTGGAGGTCTCGCGTTTGATCCAGCCAGATCTCTTTTTTTTTTTTTTACTTTTTATATAGATTTTCGGGCGCCCCAGGCGGAAGCACTACGCAGTGGGCCCCTGCGGCGAGCGGTAAGCTCCGCGCAGCGGTCGGGGTCTGGGGTGGAAAACCCCAGCCGTCCGGGCCGGAGCCCGAAAGAGTTTCCTTGATTCCTTATCACCACAACAAAAAAATTTATTTATTTGAACCTTACGCTATCTGGAAATTTTGAGGGACATTGGCATGCAAAAAAAACAGTGCAACTGACACTCCCAGCATGCAGAAGCTCCACGCAGTGGGGCTCTGCAATTTTTGCTGGGATGTCAATTACACTGCAGTTCAAATGCCAATGTTCCGAAAATTTGAGCCTGGAGTGAATGAAAAATTCGGAAAAATGGCCAGCGCCAGCGGAAAGGCAAAAAGGCACCGCGCCAGCGGATATGCCAGCGCCAGCGAGGAAGAGGGGGCCCTCCCCCAGAGCACAGCCACATCGTGACGTCATGCGTGACCAAAGTTCCAGGCGTGAGTTTTGCCTCCCGACACCTACCAGTAGGTGTGTGCTAGTTCGATTCCTGCTGCTCTTAACACTACCTAAGGATGAAAAGGATCATGGGAAGATACCCCCAACTTGGCTCGTTAGACGTCCTTAGCCAGGGGTGTGTTATCTTTCAAAAGAGACTCGCAATACTTATTGTCAATTCAGTTCTTGCGTCGGAAAACAAAGAAGAATGATGATGATGGCACCACAAAATTAATACTTACGTGGCAGGCAAAGGCTTTGGACTGCTCGGCCAAAAATTCCGAAGGCCTTTGCAAAGACCTCCCAAAGGCTTTTGGATTTCAAATCCTTTGCCCTTTGGGCGAACACTGTCACGGTCGTGTCCAGTGTTGGCACTGACGAGTCAAAGGACAAAGGTGGTTGACGAAATTGACCCATGACCGCGGGTTGACTGGGTTTCACCGGGTGCCATAGAAAGTAACTTGTGGAAACTAACTTGGCCAGCGGAAACTAACTTTACTTTACTTATGGCTAGCCACGTTACTTCAGCAAGTAAAGTTACAGCTATTGGCAGTACCGAAGGCGCGGATCGAAAATTTCCGTTTTGGGTGGTTTTTGATCCTCTGCAAAGAGTTGTCTCTAGCTCACTCAGTTCTGCACCGTTTGACTTGAAACCGAGCTAGAATTCCCGGAATAATTCATGCGCAATTAGTGATAGAGCTAGATCCCGAATAATACTCTATTTAGGTATGCCCCCCAAATCCAACTTCCCGCGCGAGATTTTCGTCTACGGGCCTCAAATCATGTCCAATGGGTCTGAAATTTTTCGAGGAGCAGTTGTCATACATTAGGAACATTGTCATAGAGCCATAACGAATTATATTGAGGTGAGAACTCGAAGAACTGGAGCCAAATATGTATTTGCTGTTCAAATTGTTCTAAAGCACAATAGACATCATTTGTGACAAATATAATTAGTTATGGCTCTATGACAACACTCCTAATGTATCATACCTGCTTCTCAAAAAATTCCAGACCCATTGGAAATGATTTGAGGCCTGTAGATAAAAATCTCGCGCGGGAAGGTGGATTTTGAGGGTATTCCTAAATAGAATACTATGCTGGATCTGGCCCTATCACTAATTGCGGTTGAATTATTCCAAAAATTCTAGCCTGGTTTCAAGGCAAACGGTGCAGAACTGAGTAAGCTAGACACAATTCTTTGCAGAGGATCAAAAACAGCCGAAAACGGAAATTTTCGATCCGCGCCTTCGGTACTGCCAATAGCTGTAAGTAAAAGTATCCGTTCTTTCGGCCAGTTAACTTGGATCAACTTGGGCTAACTTGAGCAGGTTTGAGTCATATATTCGATGATCTGCGGGCCAGGGATCATGGAGCAATGTCTCCGCGACCTCATAGACATATTGCTACTACAGCAAGACTAGGTTTACCTCATCATACCAGAATAGGGGGAAAGCTGGCACGTTAACTCGGAGATCTTGCACTCAGTTCAAGCACAATGTGTTTTGATTATGTGCTTTTGGGCTGCGAGTGGGTTTGGAGCCGTATTGAGGGAGCCATGCTCATGCCCAGTCTACATTTTGAAACTCGTGACCTCAATGGCTTATGTCGTCGGAATTTCCTTTTTTGGAAGTCGGGTGAAATGTCTTCTATTCATTATTTTCGATCCATAAGTTGTTTGGAGTGATTCGATGGCCCGAATAGTGAGAACGACCATGCGCGAATACTTTTTTCGTTAGCGAGTTTTTTTTGCATAATAGATAGGTTGCGCAAAAGCCGCACAGCCGCATGCGGCTTCATGCGGCTTTTTGGGCATTGTGCAAAGCTGCGGCCTTTTCTTCGCTGGTCTTGGTTCTTTTCTATTGAAATACTATTTAATGCCTCCTGAATCTCATATTCCACTCCCCGGAGTGTTGTGTTTTGGATGTGCACCCGTGGGAGGCCGGATTTTTCAGGCATCAAAAAACATCACTCACCTTTCCCATACTTTCATGTATGCCACGCAGCAGCGATAGTGCCCAGGTTATTCCCTCTCCCCACAGTGCCTCTCCTTCACCTCAGGTACGCTTATATTACAATAGTTGATCGACACCTCACAGATTTCAAATTTGCCGTGCGGCTTTGCACAATGCACAAAACCCGCATGCGGCTCGTGCGCAACCTATCTAATGACCCGATAGCGCGGGCAAACCCGCACGGGTTATAGACCCTCTGGTGGACCCGCATGTACCCGTATGAAGTAGGGTACGGGTTTATACCCCCACCCGCATGGGGTACGGGTACCGCAGGTAAGGGTGCAGGTCAAGACTTTGAGACCCGGGCCCGGACCAGCGCAGTCGCAAAGCCATTTTTTAGGCCCGCATACCAGCAATCAATAGCCCTGATCATTGCGGTCATTTTGGTCTATTCAGATTCCCCTCAGACACAATATTGACCTTTCCAGAGGCCAAAAAGTGCTTTACATTGCCAAACATGGTGACTGTATTCCCCGCACTAATGGATTGCAGTGCGGGCAATACAGTCATGTGTTTGAAAATGTGATAGATTGCAGCGCGGGCAATACCGTCACGAGTGCTGGAAGTACTGCCCAGGGTATCGCGCGGGGCCAGAAAAGCCAAGAAAGGCGCAGCAGAGAGGGTGAGGCATGTGGTTGGGAGGGCTTCTGCAAGTGCGAAGAGAATGGGTGTTTTCACCATCCACGGTTGGTCATCTCGCTTTGGGACGAGATCAGCCAAGGCTGGACGACGCCCAGAGGGTTCACCTTGCTGCCACCGGAGTGAAAGGACTGCAAAATAGTAACTGCATCGAGTACCAGACCAGTTACAGGCCTGAAAGGAAGTCGCAAGGGTTCATTAGGCCTTGTTAGGAAAATGTTGCAGTATATATTGAACACATTTGCTCTGCCTATAATGTCAGCGTAGTTTAATGATAGTGAGTTGTCGTTTAAATCACTCTGCCTCCACTTCTGCCTCGGAAAGAGATAAAACGAGTGCACAGCCACCAAGTTCAGAAAATATTCTGCAACGTGCTTCGCCGGGGGTTAAATTTTCTGCGCGCATGTTCACAGATGCATTGACCTGGCCGGATTATGATTCCATCATAAAATGATCACCCATTCCACTTCTGCCTCGGGAAGGGATAAAAGAAGCGCACAGCCACCAAGTTCAGAAAATATTCCGCAACGTGCTTCACCGGGGGTTAAATTTTCTGCGCGTGCATTCACACATGTATTTGCCTGGCCGGATTATAATTCCATCATAAAATGATCACCCATTCCACTTCTGCCTCGGGAAGAGATAAAAGAAGCGCACAGCCACCAAGTTCAGAAAATATTCCGCAACGTGCTTCGCCGGGGGTTAAATTTTCTGCACACGTGTTCATAGATGCATTCACCTGGCAGGATTATGATTCCACCATAAAATGATCGCCCATTCCACTTCTGTCTCGGGAAGAGATAAAAGAGGCGCACAGCCACCAAGTTCAGAAAATATTCCGCCTTGAATTGAAATTATAATTACAGCCGCAATCAATGAATCCCAGCTTCAGCACAGAGACAACTCTCATTCTGACATTTCGTTGATCGCCAAATTTGGCCAGATACAGGCCTTCTGTGTACTAAAAACATAATTGCGGGCATCTGCCGCGCAGTTTGCGACGGCCGCGACCCCCAAGTTGCCTTCAAATGTGATGGACAGGATCACACCGGATCTAGCGTAACGCTCTGTGAGGGCCAAGGATTGCGGGACGCCCAGTCCTATGCCGACATTTCATTCTTAAAAGAACAGCTGCCAAACATCAGTGGGCTAGAACTTGGCGTTGGCGCCTAAGAACGGTAAGTTAGCCCAGACACATAAAATGCTTAGCAATACGGAAAAGACACAAACCGCCGCGAGTTATAAAATCAGGGAAGTTTACTCGCTCAAATGTAGCCATTGGTTCACTCAACATTGCCGGCCGTGAAGTGAACATGTCCATGCACCACAGTAATCACAAATTTAAATTCTTGAAGCAAACTATCGACACAAATATGCTGGGTGTCCTCGGCATACAAGAAACTCATTTTGATGTGAAAATTATTGTTGCTTCGGTGTGCGGTGGTGAAAGTATATATATATAGCTATACTGTCGACGGCAGACTTTAACGACCGAGAAAGGGGTTATTGTTACCCTGTGGACGGGTTTAATTCACCCCTCGTTCCACCGGCCTCACTTTATCGAGAGACTTCAACGAGTCAGATCTGCAGAGACGTTTTCTGAAGGTGAGTTTGAATTCCAAAGCCTCCGGCGAGTCGGTCGTTGTGTATAGCGGTCAAGGATTCGGAAGAAACGAAGATTCTAAGTCCTTTGCCGATACTCCGATCAATCACGGAACTGCCACGGGTCGCGTGATTGATGGAAGTTGGTTGATATCTTTCCTTCTCTCCCCCATGTCGTCCCCGCCCGAGGCTGCAGTCGAAGACCGCACGCCTTCAGAGAGCACTTCCCTTCAAGCATTGCCAACGTTGGCTCCTTCCCCTCATCTTTCCAATGCTGATCGCCCCGAGACCTCCCCTTTGCTAAGCGCCCCGAGCCCCTTCTCCCAGCCAGTACCCCCAATTCCTCCATTGCCAACGAGTGGAATGCCCCCCTTGAAATAATGTCAAGTTGTTCCCTCGAGGTCCTCCAATTGAAAAGCTTGCCGTGATCTGGACTCTGCTGGTACTCGACACTTTTTGCTCTCTCCTCAAGACTCTCAAACTTCAAGCCCTCGCAACAAGTTCTCCATGCTATATGTGCACCACACTCCGCAGTCTCATCAGCTCTGGCGCCCACAGCAAGACAATTATTATGTGCACGGAGGAATGGGACGTGCCAACCACGTGTTGGAGGGGCGCACGGTTGTCATGAAGGCTTTTTTCGTGAGCGATCGGGTACGTCTTCCTTTTTTTTGCCCTCTACCACGTGCCCCCTATCTGACGCTCTTCCTTTCTACGCCTAGTCGAAGGTTAGCCGTGGGTGAGTCTTAATTTCTGCATATGCCAAGTCTCAACAGTGGGAGCAGTACCTTTCAAATCCTGACCTGCATGAGCTTGCGGATTTCGCTATGCTCTTATTGGGCCTCGTTGTCAACCAGGGAGGGAATGAACACGATTTTTCGGACTTTAAAATCAAGAAAACTCGTCGACGTAATCGCTTGGGCGTCAAGAAAGTTGGTGAGATGGCGAAGGCAAGTCCGTCCGCTCATACATTCACGTGAAAATATTCCGCCTTGAATTGAAATTATAATTACAGCCGCAATCAAACTATAGACAGACGCTTCAACACGAAGCTCGTGTGGTCCGTCGTTCTAGCACTCCTCCCCACTTACCCTTCATCATGACGGCCTCCAAGCGCGACGCTTGGGCACTTACATAGACTTCTTTTATAGGAGGAAAGCTCACTAGCTTCTCACACTGTCTCGCCAGGTACACCTCTTTTCTCTCTTACGTACAGTGGCGCTCTAAATAAATGCCGAGCCATGGTTTGACATCGTTTCATGGTCGAATTCCTTCAAACAAAATTGTGGCATGAACGTTCAGTAGTGCTAAGCTCGTTTGCATCAGAAAATCTATACCACACCTACTTCAATGTTGTGCAATAAAAATATTTGGGGTGTTCTGAAAAACCGACTTTGTGGGCTGGCATGCTATCGAAAATCGGTCATTGCAGCATGAAAGTACTTGAAAAATGAAGGATACTGACATTTTAGTTGACTTAATTTGATACCCATTTGAGCTCACAATGGGCACTGCAAATCGGTCACTTTTGCTTTTTTTGGAGCATTTTGTCCATTTTCGCCCAGAATGGCGAACTTGGGAGCCTCCGTGTGAGCTCAAATGGGTATCAAATCAAGTCAACTAAAATGTCAGTATACTTTATTTTTCAAGTACTTTCATGCTGGAATGACCGATTTTCGACAGCAAGCCAGTCTACAAAGTCGATTTTTCAGACCACCCCAAATATTTTTATTCCGCAACATTGAAGTAGTAATGGTATAATTTTTCAATGCAAACAAGATTAGAACTACTCAATGTTCATGCTACAATTTTCTTTGAAGGAATTCGACCATGAAATGATGTCAAACCCGGCCTCGGCATTTATTTAGAGCGCCACTGTACTCTGTATGATTCTCACTCTGTCTCGCCAGCGGTTGATTGCGTCTCCCATCCATATATTTACATATATCCCACACCCATTTTGGTCACTACTTTGTTGGGTTTGACCT